>APFE031103693.1:39917-151087 GCA_000404065.3 Pinus taeda | reverse complement strand
GTGTGAATAAATATTTTAAAACTCAATTAAACTTTTATTTTCTTATTCATATTTTTGTACACAACTATACTAAAGTAAACTTGCATATGTATGTGACTGTTATGCAAAGAACTAGTGTATATCTAGGTAACTTATTTTTCAGTTAATTCATCATGTATTTCAATTGAACCATTGTATTGATACTTCAATAGACATTTATTAAACAGTAACCATGTGAACTAAGAATATAATAAAGCATCACAAATAAGGAACGCATCAACACACATAAACACCCGGATTTTTTAGATAGAAACCCAACATGGGAAAAGAATTGTCACTATTGTCATCTCTGTCTTTATGTTTTATTATAAAGAAAACATGTTGCAACCTTGTACTAGCGTAGGCTCATACCAGCACATAGGCATCCACCTACAAAAGCCTAAAACATTCTTTCTTTCTCTAGCACACACTGAAATCGAGCTCCAACCCCCTAGCCTCATTTACTGACAACCATTGGAAGGGTGCTCCAACCCCCTGATCAGATTTACCAACTATCACTGGAAGGAAGCTTTGACTTCCTAATTGAAGGCTCCAACCCTCAACACCTTCATGGACCACGTTTCATAATTTTCATACTGGATCCACCTAAACCAGAACATGAAGTTTGTAGGCCACGTTTCATCATATTTTCAAATTGGATCCACTACCATCATTTAAGCTCAAAATTAAATAATAAAACTGAAACCAACAATCATATCAAATCGCTTAATCACTTTACTAACTGAGACCCAAATCAATCTCAAACAATCAAATAAGTTAGATCGCTATAAATCCATTCACCAGAATACTAATCCACATTCTATTCATCACAAAAACTAGATTTTGTCACTGCAAACCCTGATCCACCATATGTTAGAATATATATGCTATTGTTCATAATCATATCCGCATAAATATGTGCTTTCCATGAAGCATTCCTGCGTACATATCTAAAAACACTGAATCCTCAAACTGAATCACTACCATATTGAAATACTAATTGAATCACTTACAAAATCAATTATAGATATCTGAACCACATAAGATAACAAAATAATTACTATTCAACAAATCATTCCAAAAATCATTCAACCTTAACAATCATTGTTAAATTGAGATCATCATGAAAGACATCATTGGCAGACTGAAGCAAAAAAAATAGGACAGAGCAAATTTATCAAACATCATATTTGGAAAAAAATTAGCATATGTGTGTGCTTCTTACAAATTGCTTATGCATCTATACACGCCTTTTAGGAAGAATACTTGCATAAAAATCATTCAAAACCACAAAATCGACATGTGACTACCCAGGAGAAGCTCTGGGTATGTACACATATTTCTTTAAACAAACTTGTATACAAATATGTAATTATTAACACAAACCATCGCTATAAAACATAACTTCAGACATACCATATCTCGTCATGCATAGAACAATCACACATCAAAACGTTATCATCACAGACCAAATCAACCCATAAGCATATTATTCAATACATAGTCATTTCAAATCTATTGGATCTTATCCATCATCATATTCATGGGTACACTATTATTACAGATCAAACACTCATCATTAACCCATTACATTCACGCAAAACATATTGATCTTCATCTCCTTATATAGCTTAGGCCTTATCCAATACCATGGGTCAAATCCTTACTAACTCAGATGGTATTCCTAGATGGGATCAAATATCCATTACTGCACTCATTACTATGGGCCAATACCATGCTAAAGATCCTTGATATATATGATACCATGGTGCAGAAAATGTATGCATTTTTTCTTTTCCATATGGGTGTATGTACTCGTCTTTGCATCACAGAACTCGCGTCTATTTCTCAAAACATCACCTTCATCGTTATTCCATCGTTTGAATACTTTCCTTTGTCCAAACTCTCTTTCACATATGTAGTTATCCTTCTACCACTATTTTGACATATTTTACCAAGTAAGTTGCCATGAAGGACAACTCATACACATCCTGCTACAAGTATGTTTCCATCAAGTACAACACATTATTGATAATGCCAACAATCTCCCCCTTTGGACTTGATGGAAACCACTTTAGTGTTTTGTAACCATCACCTATAAAACACATCAAGCTAAGCACTAATATTTTCAAACACCAAGTTACTCTTCCCCTTTGGCATGAGCATTATACTTTTGATCCGTTGAGTATGAATATTGAATACTAACCATGGTCCCCCTGAGCACATGCTGAATTTTTTGAAGATATGCAAAGAAGTACATGACTCTACGGATGGTTCATGCATACATTTATCAACCAATAAAGTGGGATTACATATTTGAATCAACATTACATCATGTGCCCAAAAAGATGGGATTACATGACTTGACCACAATATTCCATACGTGACAAAATTTTACAATGATTTATACCATAGGTGTTTACATGAACTTTACATCAACTGAGAGATATGACATTTATAACCAAGACAAAGAACGTTAATAGTGAGATAGTAAGACCAAGGTAGTCTTCAACAATCATATATATAGGATCTGCACCATAAGCACCTAAGAGTAGCACCATGTACATCATCAATAACAAATGTAATATCATCAACCTGTGACAAAGTATTCATCATCAACAACATAAGATTGTTCCATAGAACCAATCCCCTTGAATTCATGAAGGCCATATAGATCTTTTGCAGAAAAACAACATATCTTTCCATGCATCAATGAAATATGCGAGAATCAAGCATTTCATCATAAAATGAAATATGGAAATGTAGCATCATTCATCAACATCATCAATATGTAAAATATGTGATGTCTCCAAGTATCATCCAGCATATCTAGTAGTATATCAATAACCATGTCTTTATGAAACCTACAACAACATCATTTTTCTTGGCCCATTATCTTCATACAAGAAGAATTGTCATATCAAAACCGTGTCACTAATATGCAACTAAAGTAGTCATCTATAAGATCCCTTTTAGTAATATGTATGACCTTATTATCATTGTCAACAAATCATAATTTTGTGAAATCAACCCATATTTGATCTCATATCAACAAGATCAACATTCTATTTTCATGTTATATGTATTGTCATATAAATGCATCACAAATTTGAACAACACCATCCATATTTCACCGTAGCCAACCCATGGTAGTGGCATACCATGATGCAACATAGTGTAATCATTCAAAAACTTCAGCAACATGAGTATCTTCAACTACATCATTAATATAAGCATCATTATGTAACAAGAAATTTTCAAGCAATCATAATGCCAACAATGCACTATTAGAGACATAGAAAATGACACCCTTAAATATGTGCCAACAGTTCACTATCATCTCTAATCACAACAACTCATCCATCAGTAAGGTCATAAAAAAATTCATCAATCAGTAAATCCATGTCATCAATTTCATATTGTAGTAATTCATAACATATTATAATCCAATACCATTTCTAATTAGCATCCACTAAGCATAACCAATAACATCAGAATAACAAATCCAAATATAAATTTCCTGAAGCATATCAGAGGCTTTCCCTGATTTTGTCCTACTGCTTTTTCATCATAGGAAAACATATGCGACTATCTATATCATAACTCACATATACATGTGATTATCCTTTATAATAATTACATATAGAAAGTAAAATGCTGAAATTTTATAACCACAACTCCCTCTGAACCTATACTACATATATGCATTCGTTTCTATTACATAAGATGTACTATTAGTAAACATGAATATTAAAACAACAACTAGAATAATCATCAACATAAGTATTTCTCCCACTGAGATTATACATCATTAATACCAAGGACCTGCTAATCATCTTATGTTCTCATGATGTCATGCACCACACATCCCTTCTACAGTTATTGCTAGAAGCATTCATTTAACAATAATGGACTACAATGGGCACCATATTCTTTTATAATGAGTCTGAATAATCCTCATATTTGTGAGAATTTATTTCTTTAAGCACATATAATTTGTCTGGGTTTCTATATCCTCTTTCTATGACCTTTCCAGATTCTTCATCTATAATTTTTCATTTGGTTTGTGTAAACACAATTAAATTTCATTTGTTGTCCACTTCACCTACACTTCAAATATTCTTCTTTATCCCTTGAATTAATAAAGTATCAGCTTCTCCTTTATGGTTATCAATTCTAGCTCTAACTTTTCCCAAATTTTGTTGGATCATTATATCCAAGAATAAAATTACCATATTGGTTTTTCTTGATAGACTCCATCTTACTCTTATCTCCAGTCATGTGATGAGAGCATCTTCTCTCTATGTACCATTCATATTATTATTCTAATGACTAGAGAGAAATCCCACACCTATCTGTTCTTCTTCTTTCTGCTTATTATGAGAAATGTTGGTGGATCCATATTTTCATGTATTTTGACATCAATATTCTTATATGATTGCTTGTCATGTTGTCTAAGGTGACCCATAGATTTTTTCCTGCATTCTTTTGCTACATGCCCAAACTTGTTGGAAGCATAACATCTTAAATGATCAGAGAAATCATAATATTTCTGTTTCAAATTCCTTCTATTGCAATTAATAAATTTGTGACCAAATATATTGCAAGAAAAAAAATATCCCTTAAATAATCCTAAGTACCTCGAAGATGATGATCTTTCTGTGAATATGTTATTTTATTGTGATTGAAACAATCTAGTTCTACAATTTGTTGCAACGTGTCCATAATTCTGACATATAAAACATTCAACATTATGGATTAGAGGAGAGAATTTATTAATTTATTTATAGTTAGGAGTAAATGACTCTCTTTGAAGGTTCAACTTTCTTGGTTTTTGATCAGGTTGACTTCTTATCTCTTTGTTGAGAATTTTAGGTTTTATATTGTTACCCTTTAATTTCATTGCATAAGCTTGTGAACTAGATTCTCCTTCAACATTTTCATGAAAACCAAGACCCAATTTGATGGCTAGAGACCTTTGACTACTAAGAATAATATCCAAAATCTTAGTAGTATCTTCAAATCTCAAATGTTTACCTTTTCATTCTATTTTATCTTTTAGAATGTTTACCTAAACCTCCATTCTTTGATATTTCTTTTCCTCTTCTAGATATTGCTTCTTCATACCTTCCTCAAGCCTTCTTCATTTTTCCACTTGCTCCTTTATTTTGATAATCTCTTCTTTGAACCCATTTTATTGTTCTTCAAATTCTTGAAGTAGTTCTTGATTCTGCTTATTTGATTTTTCAAGATCTCTTAAAGAGGCAATCTCAGCTTCAAGACCTTCACAATATTGTTTATATTCCACAAAAAAAATTTACTGATTTAATATCATATTTGTTATCATATGCTTGCAACTTATCTTTAAGATTAATAATATTTTTCGAGGCATTACCAAGCTTTTTTCTAAGATACACAATTATTTTGAACCCGACTTCGTCTCAATCAACAACTCCATCTAACATAACAAAGGTTATTTTTTTATCATGTTCATTTTTTGACAGATTGTTAGGGATAGGATTACCTAATATTTCCCTTGATAAGAAATCTTCCTTCGATATCTCTTCATATATTTCCTGTAGCTTATACGACACTTGCTTTGTAGTTTTATAATGCATAACCTTATTTAATGTTGAAATATGCATCTTATAAAAGATGTCACTTAATGCCTTACTATTCCTTTTATCTTCCTAATCCGATGGAGGGATTTTGGTGTATTTATTGCATACTAAATACCAAACATCATGGTTCATTAGATTAGACTTCATATTTTCTTTCCATTGTTGATAAATCTCTTTGCTTAACATAGGCACATCTTCATTTTATGTTATTTCTATCTTGCCTTGATATTCTGCATCTAGAGGCATCATTTTTTAGTTTTTTTTCTCTTTAGAGTGCTTACTTTCACTTTTACCCATGAGCGCAAATTAAATTGTTTCAGAATCATTATTAAAAAGAGGACAAAATGGACCACAGTTAGAAAAAAACCCATACTTGATAATTATTTGTTACAGTCTTCTTCATTCTTAATTAATAGGAAGAAGGGTGGTCTCAAACCTAAATATTTGCTGACATCTATAACTGTCAATGCATATGATATATCACTATCACAATTTTAGGAATCCCACCTTTGAGTGATCTTCTTATTTCCCATCATCTTAATGGATCTCCTTCAAGCGATCAAGCTTCTTCTTAAGGACCTTCTATGATAACAATTGTTGGGACAAATACTAAGAGGGCGGGGGGGTGAATCAATATTTTAAAACAAACTTATACTTTTATTTTCTTTTCTTATTCATACTTATGTATGTGACTATACTAAAGTAAAATTGTATGTATGTGACTATTATGTAGAAAACTAAGGTACATATAGTTAACTTATTTTTCAGTTAATTCATCATATGTTTGACTTGACCAGTGCATTAGTACTTCAGTAGACATTAATTAAATAGTAACCATGTGTAGTAAGAACAACATAAATCATCACACATAAGAAACACATCAACACACATGAACACCAAATTTTTTTTGGTGGAAACCCAATGATGGAAAAAAACCACTCGTGCTATTGTGTCTATCTTTATCTTTTATTATAAGGAAAAAATATTACAATCTTGTATTGGCACAAACTCATAACAAAACATAGGCACCCACCTATAGAAATCTACAACCTTCTCTTGTTCTCCAACAATTACTGGAAGGGAGCTCCAACCCCCTGATCTCGTTCACTGATAGCCACCGGAAGGGAGCTCCAACCCCCTAATCATATTTACAAGCTATCATTGGAAGTAAGCTTTGAATTCCTCACTGAAGGCTCCAACCTTCAATGCCTCCATGGACCACATTTCAAAATTTTCATACTGGATCCCCCTGAACCAAAACATCAAGTCTGTAGGCCATGTTTCACCATATTTTTATATTGGACCCGTTACTGCCATTTAAGCTCAATATCAAATAATAAAACTGAATCTTGTCATCATATCAAATCACTTAATCACTATACCAACTGAGACTCAAATCAATCTTAAATAATCAAAGAAGTTAGATCACTGTAAATCCATTCACCAAAATACAAATCTACATATTGTTCATCACAGAAACTAGACTCCGTCACTGAAACCCTAACCAACCATATATCAGAATATATACACTATTTTCCTCAAGCATATTCACGTACATAAGTTCTTTCCATAAAGAATTCATGCTTACAAATCTAAAAGCACTGACCCCAAAATATGAATCATTATCATACTGAAATAATCACTGAATCACTTATAGAATCAATCACGGTCTCCAAACCATATATATATATATATAGCAACATCATTACTATTCAACAAATCATTCCACAACTAATTTAACCTCAAACATCATTATTAAATTATTCATTAACAGAGAGCAAGGAACACAACAAGACTAAACAGACTGATCAAACATCATATTCAACAAAACCCTAGCATATGTACGTGCTACTTACAAATCACTGTCATTACGTGCCTTTTAGGAAGCATACATGCATACAAATATGTCCAAACCATAGAATCGAGTTGTGACTACCCAGAAGTAGATCCACGTATGTATGCGCCTTTCTAGAAAAAAAAATTCATACAAATGTGTAATTATTAACACAAACCTTCGTTGCACAACATAACTTCTGACATACCCACATATTAACATACATGTAATAATCACACATCAAAAAATTATCATCATAGATCAAATCAACCCATAAGAAAATTATTTAATACATATCCATTTCATATATATTGGATCTTATCCATCATGATATTCCGAGGTGCACACTTATTTCAAATCAAACACTCATCAATAACCCATCACATGCACACAAAACACTTTGATCTTCATGTCCTTATATAGCTTAGGCTTTATCTAATACCCAAGTCAAATCCTTAGTAATGTCGATGGTATTACAGGACAAGACCAAATATTTGTTGCTCCACTCATTACTATGGGAAAATACAATGGTAAATATCCCTGATATTTATGATACCATCGTGCAAAAATTGCACAGACATTTCTTCTCCATACCTGCATATGTACACATATTTTCATGAAAGAATGTGCATGTACTTCTCAAAAAAATCACCATCATCATTCTTTTGTCTCTGGACCACTATGCCTTTGTCTAAAGTCTCTGTTACATTTGTACTCATCCTGCTACTATCATGTTGACATCTTTTACCAAGTAGGTTGCCATCAAGGAAAACACATTAGCCATAATTCCAACAAGATATATTTGTTTTAGATTTATTTCTTTCATGCACATCAACAATCCTTTAGTATCGAGGTGTTTAAATAAAAATCAAATTCATCCTGAAATCCACTACCAAATCCATGATATTATAATCACTATCACCAATTCTTGCAAATTATAACTATGCTAGAAGCCCATTTTTTCAAAGTTCTTACACTTAAAAATTAGCATAGCCCTCCATTTCAAAAGTTCTAAAGTGCTTAAGGAAACACATTAGTATTGATATTCTATATGAGATAGATTCTAAATGAAATATTCAGGTCCGTAATTTGGATACCAAGTCAGTGACTGAGTTTTGGTGTGACCCATAGTCACCTCTTTGATTGTAAATTAGGCTTGATGCATGTCATTTCTAGCATCACTCAAAACCTTATATTGCTTATGAATTTGGGCCTTGTTTTATTTTATTGGAAACTTCAACAAACTTATCTCTATTTCATGAATCATCCTCCTTGCAGACTGCAACTAATGAGTGGAATTAAGCTGAGCCACAACTTTTCAAATATTTATTTATATGATTTGATGCTGAGTAGTTGTAAACAAGCTCTGTAATACTTTAAAGGACAATGTTGTTGGGAGTCAAGATTTATGTCTAAAATTGAGGCTCATCCATCCATCTGTGTTGGATTATAAATTAAGCATGGATGCTCAAGAATGAGACCTCATCAAACATTCTTTGATGAAGAGAAACAACTAAACTAAATATTTTGTATGATGACGATTGATCATGAGTATTGGATAGCCAAGACAAATCTGTCAATTTCAATGTTATTATCAAATGTAACTGTGCTCACGAAGCATGGCTTGTAGAGTCAAACGATAATTAACATTTCTCTTAATGACACAATTCCTTATGTTACTTCCCTTAGGTATTTGGTCCCATTGACTATGTTAAAAATATCTCCTTTATAATATTTGACATGACTATGTTGGTTTATTTTCAATACCAATAGGTGAACCTATTTTATTAGGGCACACAACCCAATACAACAAAAAAAATATCAACGCTACACTTAGCAATGTAGTCAAACATTACAGATATACTCCTCATTCATTAGATGGATGAGTTCACATCCATAGTGAATGCCTTTGTGTTTGAAGAGATCCATCACACAAATAAGCTATACAAAGAGTCGAGATATCAAAGATGTTGCTAGATTTGAACAAAAAATAATTATACCTGTAATAATCAATATGCAACATGAAAAAATAATAATTATAATTATCATTTTAACATAATTAGATCTTGAAAAGCTAAAAATTTGATAATATTCCATTCCATCTCTCTTGAGAAAGTGAGAGTGATAGGATTCTACAAGTTGTCGAATATTTGTCGATATATAACACCAAATCCAATTATCTGCCCCACATCAATGACCTTCCTTCGAACATATGAAGCTACCAATGCCTGTCGATACTTTAATATGAATGTTTATAAGACCTTACCACTGTATTTTGCTCCATGACCATGAGAACATCCAAATCCTCCATATGTGCCTCCTCCATTGGGTTATGAGATTTTCCAAGATAGAGAAACCAACATTCACATTTTTGTAATAGAATGCGTCAAAAGGCATTTGCAAGGGATGCATCAATTCCAATCATATCAAATTCAATCTCCTTATCACTAAAGTTTGTAACTTCAACTACAATTTTTTTGGAGAAATCATTCAAGCATAAACTAATATCAACTCCATCCGGTAGGTCGGACTATACATATGTTCAGGAGTTTTATATTCCCTTTGTATGAGAATGAGTTTCAACTGCAAAAATGGCTTTGGTTCTCTATAGTTCTAAGTGTAGGGGAAATTCTCCCTTTGGGACAGATGACATGTCCAGTGCTTCAACTTTCTTCGACATTATTGTTGATGATACAAGAATATTTTCAAAGCCTACTCAAATGTTGGAGGTTAAAAAGACGAGCCTTCATTCACATATATATTCCAACAACATGTGGTATTAGATTATTCATTTGGTTTTCCAAATTATGCCTTCTTCCATCTATCTATCCATGGGATGATTTTTTGTGTTAAGGAAAAATCCCCTAAATCATACATAGGGTTTCCTTTATCCAACATTATACAACATTCTTGTTATGCACCATTACATAGTGGTCCATATGCAACATGAAAATTTTTATTGCACATAATGCAACAATGCAATGCTATATGCCACCTAATCCAATTCCACAATACAACTCCATAATACTACCCTATGCAACGCCATCTTTTTTAGAGCTGAAACATTATAATATATTAACAACATTGAATTACAAGCAGTGTTTGTTTCACATCAGGTTCACCACACTACTGCGACCAACCCACCAATGACCAAACTTACAATATATAACACTTCCTACATATCAATATTGTATTGTACACATTAAATTATCTAGAAATAATTTAATTATTTAGAAAATACTACTAATATAAACTTGTGTGATGGCATTCTCCACCGAATTGACATTGGTTTTTGCAGACCCACATGATTGGTGGAAGGATCATTGTTCCAAGACTTTTTTCATTTGACATGCAATGCCACATAATTTACTCCATATTTTACGAATGCAATGTATAATCAACCCTTTATTCCATCCTAGCTCATATAATAATGGCTGGTCAAATTCTCCTTTATAAGAGTTTAAATGCATCGATTGACCAAGATAATAAAAGAATGCTCTTTTGACAAATGGTTTGTGAAATCCAAGACCGGGCATGCTTCATAATAAAATGATCTATAAGATAATATAAAGATATATTCCCACTCTCCATGTTGTCCCCTCCTAATATCCACATCTAGAACATGGTGGTTGAAATATTAGGCTTTTGATTTATAGCGATTTCACCATCCTAGATTAAATTCATTCAATGCATGGAATTTATTCACAACATTCAATAGATAGAACACCATGTAATATCAAGGATACAATATATTAATTCCTATCACAATATATAAAGACTGACCCATATAATCAATATATTAACCAAATTTTCATTTGATGAATCTTGTTGCAGTAATCTTGTTCTGGCCTACAATGGTTTAATTATATAATACTTACCACACATCTCTAAAATTGTCATGCAACATCCTGCAACTTCTGGTGCTCTTTCATCTCACAATGCAGTTTTAATAAATAATTTGGTTGACTTCTAATGTTTAAGTTGTAACAACATTTATTGACCTGTCATGCAAATGTAACACCCACTCATCTAGTCCTTTGTCCATTCTATCCATAACATATCTTGCTACTGTATTAATGAAATCTAAATCATTCGGTTTTTATGTTAATCTATATTATTCTCATGTTTTATTTGCACCTCATATCCATGCATTCTATCATTTCTTTACCCATTTTTCATTTTATATTCTGGAAATAGCGTTCAGAGTTCCATCGAAGTCTCTCTGAATTCATATGTTGAAATTCTTGTTAATGCCGCTATAGCTCTTTAGTATGCTACAAATTGTTCATGTTGTTGCTAAATTCCATCAGCACATCCTGTCTGACATCCCTAAATTTACTTTCCAATATCTACATCTTTCGACCATGTTTGAATTCATTTCACACCGAATTTTTTTGTGTAATACTGCAACATGATTTCTAGATTTTTGATGGGTGCATTTGTATTGATACATTGTTTTGTTGTGCACCAATGTTGTTCATGTAATTGTTTCATACTCAACACACTTTTTATAGAAATGTATTATGTAGGTACCTTCAGAATATTCCCAACCATATGAAAACTTCCTCAATATTCTTAACACTTTTTTGAGTTAAAGGGAATATAACATTGTCACATTCTGAGAATTTTTGACATTCTCTCCAGAAACATTATGAATATCACGAAGGTGGAAATCATCAAATCCCTGCTAAAAGCTTTGATATTCAAATAGATGGTCCTCCATCTTGCAACCTTCTGTTTTTTTTTTCTTTTTAAAATTAATCTTATTGACTTGTAAATAAACTCTCATTGTAATGAGATCCATGTAAATAGTACTAGTAACACATATACTCATGTTTAGGTGTTACGATGCAGATATACTCTTGTCTGAAATGTTGCTCCTCTTGTGGATTTCAATATGACCATGGATAATATCCTCTACACCCTCATTAGATGCCTTAAGATGTATGTGTTATCTAGCATAGTTGAAATATATGAAATTAGGATTGACACATCGAGTACAACAAGATTCATTTCTCATATTTCATGAGTAGTATTAGCCATATTATATTTTTTTATTTTTTTCAAAACAATATTGGGGTTCCTCTACCCCTAAAATGTTGTGTCTCTTGTAACATTGGCTTAATTCTTATTTTTCTCGCTTGAGTACTGTTATAGTTATATTTGGGCACTGCAACCCCAATCTTATATGTCGATAAACTAAGGGCTTTTTAACCCCTAAAATTGTTGTTTCATACCCTAAAGGATCATGGTCAACTGATTACATCATTCCCCAAAAGTTCCACTTGAAAAACCAATTAGAACAAGCCAAAATAGGACCATACTAACTGCTCCACGATAAGGGTGCGATGCATAGTGACTGCCACACTAACCAGGTGTGATGCATACTGATGAGGCCTTCTATAGAGTGCGATGAGCAAGGATGGACAAATGTCCAAGGTAGTTTTCTAAGTGGATGCTCATGGAATCTTCTAGAAACTTCTCTTATGACACTTGCCTTTCTGAATTCACCCAGGGATGAGCACGATATCCAATAAATCTCCAAGTGGAACCAAGAACAACAAGTGGAATGACAGTATTCAAAAGCCCAGAGATGACTCACACCCTTGCACACATATATAAATCGATCCCTCATCTGAGAGATCTAGAGGTTGAAACTTTGTAATTTGCAAGTTAGTGTTGATAGTTTGTGGTTGCGAAAGAGCATTGTATTTTTGGTGTGATCTTTCTTTTCATAAGGTGAAGAGGGCTTTGATGCTGGATTAGACAGTTGGGTTGTAATTATCCCTTCATATTTAATAAAGTTCTTTGAGTTTTCCTCCATACAATCGTGTATTTGTGGATATTGTTATTTGTGAATGTCATTGTATGTTCATTGTATTTTTTATTCTGCAATGCTTATGATATAATATATCAAGATGTTTTGATGGTCTTTTGTTACTTTGTTTCTACATATAGTCTCTAAGCGGGATAAGTAGGAGAGGAGTTGCAAGCTTGGTCAAGGGGGAGAGAGATTAAGCAAGGTGTCAAGCGAAAGATCCAGTTTGGTTCCTTTGCCTCTCTCTTATCTATCATACATAGAGGAAATCCCAAATTGCTTTGATTGTTTGTTTCTAGAATAGCTGCCAATCCTAGAGGGCTAGTCAATCGAAAAGACACTAGTTTTCCCAGAAACAAAATGGCGACTCCACTGGGGAATGAATAGATGATTTTTTGTTATTGTTGTTTGCTTTATAAACTATAGATGGAGTGTGAAGTTAGCCAAATAGCCTTCAAACTTCTCTTGCTCTACAAGTGCATAGTAGATGAATGCTACTTCAGTCAATCTTCGATTTAATTTATGAAATGAACATCTAATTTACAAGAATTATAGATGCCCTTGTGGTAGATCAGTAACCTCCTAAGATCATTCCTCTATAATTTTCTCTTCACTGTCCATCATAGCTCAGCTTAAATCATTGACATTAGTTGCAAATTTGAGCCAAAACCCACCTCAATTGTGCTCCCTGGCCCATCGCATTGTCTGTCACTGTCAACTAGTATGCACTACACCTCTTGAGCTTAAAAAGTGCTATTCATCCCTATTTCTGTGAAGCCCAAGTGCAATGACTGACTGAGCCTATTTCCCTCCTTGAAATTTGGGTTTTTTGTCCTTGTTTTTAGCTATGTTTAGTTGATTCGCTGCTTATGAACAATACCTCATTACTGAAGCCTACTTGCATTACATAGATGAGCCTCCATTGATTAGGATTAGTAAATGTTTTCATGTATTTGTCCATCATTTACAATCCTTTTTCAGAAAGTTTCTTAAATCAATCTGTCATTTTGGTACAAAAGTGTCGTAACTATCATTTTGTGTCCAAAAGAGAAGTGTCGTCGAGTCTCCCTTCTCTGAATAGTCGATTGAACTTTTTGTCATGTATTTGATTTGATTTGTTGTTATTCGAAGTGTCGAAAGTGTTTTATATTTGAAATTGAAAAGTGCCATTCAGTCGTCCTTTCTATTTTGAAAAAGAAATTGTCGAAATGTCGCCTTTAGGGAAATATTTTAGATCTATACTTCATTTTCATTTTTGGCATTTATCACATTAAGAGAACGAAAAAAAAAAATACATGCATTTTACATTTGCATTTAGCTTGTGTCTGGAAAATGATTTAGAAAAGTGCATTTAGAGTGTGCTCTTTGCTCTTTGTTTGAAAGAATCATAATTTTCTTTCCCTAGTGGCTAGGATTTTCATTGATCAAAACAAACAATGATTGCTTATCATTGTGGATTGCATTTATAGGAATTTAAAATCAGCATCACGTGGTGAACCTTTGAAAGACAAATTGTTAAACAAGATCAACTCTAAAATAAATCTCAATGAACCTAACAATGCCTTGGAACCTAACGCAACACATTTAGAGGTCTAGGTTAGAGATGTGTTCTAGTGTCGTAAAATATAGTAACTATCATTTTCATCGAAGGTTGGGTGATTCCTCCTCTTTGATACAACAAGTTCTAGCATGGACTTTTGCTCCCCGTACCATCGAGTATATATTGGGAGACCACAATAGGTTTACATCCTTTATCCATAGGAAACTGTGTCTACCACCCTATCGACCGCAATGCACTGAACACAACATTTGGGAAGATTGACTGTCGTACATAAGTCCTTGGTAATTTCTCTTTAATTTATCACCAAGGTGTATATTCTAGTTTTACGTTTGGTTCGGTAATCCCTCTATCTAGATTTCCACAGTAGTCACTTTTGTTCCTTACCGACTCTTTATAAGAAAAGGTCCATTTGAGCACTTGCCACTTTAGGCTCATTAAAAGTCTAAGGGGACTAGTGTTATCTTTAGATTTTTATCGACTCTTAAAAATTGAAAATCAAAGTTGTGTCAAAGTGTCTTTAAAATTTATTTAATTCGGAATAACATCGCTATTCCTTTGTTGATTTTAGGTTGAGATAATTGATTCTACCAATCAAGGAATCCCTTTCGAGGGGAATCCTAGTCGATTTTCTTCTTGGGGAAATATTGGTGCTCTATATATGGTTACATTGTCCCTTCCAGGAATCACAATTGGCCTGCCAGTATGGCTATTCTCAACCTCGGTGATTCAAAATACCATGATTCCTTAGCAATTGAATCAACAACTAGTTGATACTGAAGTTGACCCTTTGCCTTCTTCTTCTTTTGTTTCTCACTCCCCTTCTTCCTGTTCGCTTGGTGAAGATAGTGATGCTAGTAACTAAGTGGCTGAGAAGAAGGAGAAAGGGAAGGAGGAGAAAAATAAGAAGCCAATCTAGCAAGGGGGCAACCATGCAACAACTGGTGAAAATTCGTACACTAATCTTTCCAAACTTAGAGATCCATGCATAATTTTTAGAGGATACCATTTTCATCAAGGATGTCTATGCATTCCTTGGATCTTGAGAGAATGGTTCCCCCATTAACACCAAATAGTGTCATCAACTTCTGGTGAACATGTTGACAGCACACCATCAACTAGTAATAATGGGCAGAAATGAAAGGTGCAAATTCCATGTAAGTTATGTGAAGGGGATCATATCCTTCTCCATTGTCCTTTTCTAGATGAAGCCAAAGGAGTCTTGCATAACCGTCCTCCTTCACCACAGTGACTTCCACCTGGATATAGGAAGCTCTCCCTAAATCCTTTACTAGTTGAAAATCCAATTGACATAACTCAAATGTCGGTCGAAACACCTGTCGTTCAAAGTGAATCTTCTGAGTCCATACCGAACCAAATTCAACAGGACAAAATGGCAGTCGACCCATTTTTACATTCAGAAGATCATACCATTTCTAAAGAGAGTGAGAACGATATTGTTCAAATTCTTTTTATCACTTCAGAGTCTGATGAACTTGTGGGTAATCCACCCATTCCTTCACAACAAGAAGAGAGTCCCCCAGTTCCCGCTACTCAAGGGGTTAATTCAACCGTTTATTCGGTACCCCCTCTAAGTAGTCTAGTCACTTCCTTTGATTGGAATCGACTAGCAATATCTCGCCTTCCTTCTAATATACCATTCCGAATCATAGTACAAGTTTACAAATTGATCATGTCTAGCACTATCATAGATGAAGGGACATAAGTGAGTATCCTTTCCTCAACTGCTTGGAAAGCGCTTCATTTGCCATCGCTTATGCCTATCATACAGAATCTGTCAGGCTTAAACAAAGGAACCAGTTGACCGTTAGGGATCTTTCTCAAATTACCCATAACTTTGAGGAAGAAAACCATTCACTTGAATGTGATGGTAATCCAAGGACTGTTAGATTACAATATACTCCTTGGATGTGACTATGTTTATAGCATGGAAGCTATTGTTTCAACACTCTTTCAAGTGATGTGTTTCTGGCATGAAGGCAAAATTGTCACTATCGACCAGCTTTCATTCCCTGGTTCAAGCATAGCTCCAAGTCGATCATCATCCCTAAATGGTCCTTTTGCGTCAAGAATATCTCTTCAACCTTCATTCCATCCACCTGATTTCTGGGAGTAGTTCAGTGAATGTAATGAAGCTTAGGGGGCATGCACCCTTGTCTATTTTGAGATGAACCCAGCTAAAAAGATAATTTTCCTTTTAGGTTATGTGATTGGAAGTGCCATCCCATTCACCGTTGTCCACTATGCGGGCGAAGCCATGGAAGTGTTTTCTTACCATGTTTTCCAAGGAAGTGTTTTGTCTAACTACTGACAAAAACCATCCTACTTAACCATAGTGATTTCCATATGGTTGCTAGGAAACTCTCTTTTTCATCATGCTGGGGGCATGCAACTCTTTTCAATTTCATTTTCTAGCCTTTTAGCTTTTTAGCTTTTTAGCATTTAACTTCTTAGGTTAGGTGATTGGTCCAACACACCATTCACCTTTGTCTACTCTGCAGATGAAGCAAAGAACTGTTTTGTCTAATTGTTGATGAAACCATCCTACATAACCTCAGTAAGTTCCTTAGCTTTTTAGTTTTGTCTTTTCTAGCTTTTTAATTTTGCTATTTCTAGCTTACATAAAAGAAAAACTAAAAATTGAGAATAGTTATCGCATTATTCAAGCTCGTTAAAAAATAAACCTACCATAGAGCATATTTCTCCACATTTCAAGCTCATTAAAAAATGAACCCACCTTCAGTAAATAACCTTTGTGATTGCCATGCTATCAGCCTTTTGAGCCTTGGTTGCGTTCTTACCATCACCTCCATCCTTTTGGCTTATCATACACTTCCACTTGATTGTTTATCATTTTGAGGAACAACTATGACAAGTGGTCCTATTAGCCAATCTCTTCACATCACCATGTTTTGAGAAGTTTCAAGCTTACCTAGAACTAGTTGCTACCCTAAATGCCACTCGTTCCTCAAAAAATGAGTCTCCTTTAAACTCTTTTCAGACTTGTTAAATATGAAAAGATTGTCGAGCTATTGGATTTTCCAGCTCATTAAAGTAATAAAAGTGCCATCCCTCCTATATATTTTAATATTTTTTGGACCTGAGGGATTATCTCATGAAAAAGTTTGAGCACTTGTCTTTTTTGGCACGCTAAAGTGATCGAAAAGTCATCCCTTTTGTATTAATTATCCCTTTTTGGACTGAAGGTATTATGCTACGAAAAAGAACTACTAGAGTTTCCTTTTCATCCCTTTTCAAACTCTCTAAACATGGAAAGGACCAAGTTGTCTTTGTCATTAAACTCGTTAAAACAATAGCGACGAACTTGTCAACCTAGGCAAGAACGAGTTTCACTATCGCTAGACTTGCTAAAATGTAGCGACATGTTTCTCCGAAGGGAAAATTATAGAACAAGCATATGTTATCCTCCTCAAGTTTGACAAATAAAGAGGTACTGGTCAGCAATGACTGGGGAAAAAAGGAAGAAAACTTGAAGAATTTTATGGTAGCAGGTTTCTCTTGAACATGACACTTTCACTCCGTCACCTTGATTGAGTCGGGTTGGGTTATTCCATTCACCAGTCATTTCACCATTAGTATTCCACACCATCCATTTTTTGGGGTTAACGCTACCAATCCATCTCAATGTCGCAAATATGTTCAAGAGAAGTCATTCAGTTGAGAAACCACCATCCAGTTAATGCCTCATCCACTGCAATACCTTCACCCTCCATTTTTCATGACTGCCATTCTCGAACCTTGTTTCGTTTCATGTCGTAGATGTGGGATACATTAAGGCCCTCCTACAATGGGTCACTTCTTGTCGACATCAGCTCATTATCCAAGAAGTTTACCTAGAAACAATTCTTTCAGTAATTTGAAGCTTGCATGCCTCAATGGCAAGTTTCTCACTTTCGGAGACAGGTTGACATCATTGGCCTTCGACCAAAAGGTTTTGCGTGGTCTTCGACATCGGATCATATATTCACACTAGGTGACTTGTACTTTAGTACCTTGAGGGTCACAATCATTATCGGTGATTCCTCTCATGTCTATTAACAGCTCACATTATTGGCTGGTAATCAGGCGATGTCTTTCCATTTTCGACCTTAGAACATATCTTCACATGGATTGACTTGTACATCAGGTGAAGATGGAACGAGATTGAAGACCCCAGATCTAGTTTCATCCATCCAAGCTGTGATATATTTAGTAATATAAAGACATCAATGTACATAGAAGCTGCACAGATGGTCATCCGTAACAGGGATGATGACTCTACATTTTGGGAATCACCAGTCTCCATATGCAAGCGACTATATTTTCTATGTACATGAAATGAATTTATAAAGTTGAGCATGGGAATGCCCTCCTCGACTAGGTGATGAAAATTATATTATGATGATGTATTGTATTGTATCTTATATATCACCTTCCAGTTTCGAAAACCTCGGATCCTCATGATAAAGCATTTCATCTGACATCAAATATTTACGACTTCATGCTTTAAGGGGCAATTGTTATAGACATATTTGGGCACTGCAACCCCAATCTTATATGTCAATAATCAAAGGGCTCTTTAACCCCTAAAAGTGTTGTTTCATATCCTAAAGGATCATGGTCAACTGATTACATCATTCCCTAAAAGTTCCACCTGAAAAAACATTTAGAACTGACCAAAACAGGACGACAGTGACTGCTCCACTCTGAGGGTGGGATGCATACTGACTGCTACACTAGCTAGGTGTGATGCATACTGATGAGGCCTTTTGTATGGTGCGATGAGAGAGGATGGACACATGTCCAAGGCAGTTTGCTAAGTGGATGCTCATGGAATCTTCTAGAAACTTCTCTTATGACACTTGCCTCTCTGAATTTTCCCAGGGATGAGTAAGAGATCCAAGAAATCTCCAAGTGGAACCAAGAACAACAAGTGGAATGACACTAATCAAAAACCCAGAGATGACTCACACCCTTGCACACATCTATAAATGGATCCCTCATCTGAGAGATATAGAGGCTGAAACTTTGTAATTTGCAAGGAAGTGTTAATAGTTTGTGGTTGAGAAAGAGCTTTGTATTGTTGGTGTGATCTTGCTTTTCATGAGGTGAATAAGGCTTTGATGTTGGGAGGATGATGCTGGATCAGACAACTGGGTTGTAATTCTCCTTTCATATTTAATAAAGTTCTTTGAGTTTTCCTCCATACAATCGTGTATTTGTGAATATTGTTATTTGTGAATGCCATTGTGTGTTCATTGTATTTCTAATTCTGCAATGCTTATGATATAATAGATCAAGATGCTTTGATGGTTTTTTGTTACTTTTTTTCTACAGATAGTCTCTAAATGGGATAAGTAGGAGAGGAGTTGCAAGCTCGGTCAAGGGGGAGAGAGATTAAGCAAGGAGTCAAGCGGAAGATATAGGTTGGTTCCTTTGCCTCTCTCTTATCTATCATACATAGAAGAAATCCCAAATTACTTTGATTGTTTGTTTCTAGGATAGCTTCCAATCCTAGAGGGCTTCGATCGAAAAGACATTGTTTTTCTTGGAAACAAGTACCTCCCTTGAGGTAATGTTAGCTTCATTTTGTTATGGAATTTTCATGCTATTAATTTTTCTTTCTTTTCTTACTTTAGTAGGCTTCCTTCTATTGTCTGTATTTCTTTTAAATTTAGAGTTTGGTTTGATTTGATTGGATTTCATAATTTGAATAAAGTTCTTTGATGTGTTTGGAAGTTTTCAGTCTTTGTCTTTTTTCTAAGGTTGCTACGTAAATAATACCTTATTTGACCAATATATGGTAGAAATTGTGTATTATTATGCTCTTCCATGAAAAAAAAATCATTCAAAAAATTTATGTCCAAATTCATTTCACAAACAGAAATATCCATAGAAATTATTGTTGTACCTAGTGTATGATTGTATTCTCTATTTGCACAATTGAGGGATCCTTCTTGTTTATTGCATCTATTGTTGATAGGTCTTGACATTCTTTTTCTTATAATCTGTTGCTACATGTCTATGTCCACAAAAATAAAAAAAATTGATATCTTTCCCAAGAGAAAAGAATCTCTTATGATATCCTCCGAATTTTTTCAACTTATCCTTAGGAGGAAATGACATTTTTGCAAAAATCATTTCCTTTTACTTAGTCTTTTAATTTCTATTTTGATGTTTCCCTTTGTTTTTAATCATGATGCTACTGGCTTATTTCAGATTTAACTTTGAAGTTGTTTTATGTTAATTGATGACTTCCTTTGAATTATTGTTTTTCTCTTCTTAGTTCTTCTTGGAAACCTTCTTATCTTTTAACTCTTTAAGTAATATTCTCTTTTCATCTAATCCATTATTTGCTAAGACAATTTTAGCTTCTAACCTATTACCATGTACCTCTTTCTCCTTCAGTTGACTTTTCATAACATTTCCTAATCTCCTTGCTTCTTCAAGATGTGCCTTTAGGCCAACAATTTCTTCTTTATTCCCATGTTCTCTCTCATCACATATTTACACCAGTTTCTTCAATTCCTTGTTTTCATTCTTCAATATTCCTATTTCAGTCTAGGCTATGTGAATCTTGTCTTGTTCTACTGTTGTTTTATCTTCACACAAATAAGGTCCATTCACACTAGTAGAGACCTCATTTGACTGAACCCTTTCATTTTGGTAGAAATTTTTCTTCTTCCTCCTTCCATTGATGCTACTAGTGTCTCCTTCATGCAAGAGCTACAATCTATCCCAGATTTCTTTTGTATAATTTAAGTCTATTATTTTATCAAGATATTTATTATGAATATTGTTATACATAACACATTTTTCCTTAGCATTCCATTGTTTTCCTAGCATAGAGGGAGAGTCTTTGGAGTATCCATCACATATAAGCTTCCATACACAAGGTCCATATACTATCAATTATGTTTTAACCTTATATCTCCATTAATGAAAGTTTGTTTCACTCAACCTAGCTACACTTTGATAGCCTATGACTTGACCAAACCTGCCTTCAAGCTATTAGGATTACATAAAAGGAACTGACTTTCATACCAATTGATGAAAATTTAACTCTATTGAGGGGGAGTGAATCAATTTTCTCCATTCATGGACATTAAAAATATTTTCTTTAATCCCCTCAAATGAAGCATTAAATGAGAAACTTAACAAACAATGACCAACAGATTGAATATGTGAACAACAAGTAATAAGCAAACCAAAACATGACATCAACAAATAATAACAACACATATTGACACGAGATAAAAGTGGGAACCCATAAATGGGGAAACCACAATTTTTTTATTGTCGTGATGCAAATAAAATCTCCTACTCCATTATTACATCTGATTTTTTGTAGGCTATAACCTTGTTGAGTGTGTGTTATATTCTTCCCATGACTAGCCCTAGGCGTGAAGCGGGTGGGTGGATAGTGCCCCCTTTGTTGCGTTGAACATAGTAGGGGATCACATGGGAAGTGGAAAAAACCCTTGTCAGGGGATTTGTAGGGGGTGACAATCCCCCTGCATAAGGTCTGGGGTAGCACCCAGGGAAATTTGTTTTGGACCCTATATTAAGTGGCTAAACCTACCTACGATTTTGTGCATGGATTTTTCACATGATTTTAGCCATGATGGTTTTCTGCCCATGGTATTTTTTATATTTAGTCAAGTGAACTACAATTATGTTCTAATGTTAATGGATTGGGTTTTATGGATTCTTTGACATGTACATATATATGTATTGTAATATTGAAAGGAATGTAATGAAAAATCAATCTGGTAGTCCTGGTTTTGTGATCTAGTGGAAAATATTTGTGTATGTCTATTTATGTTTTATTCTCTTGCCATTGTTTATTTTTTATTTTAGAATTCGTATGTATGTAATTTCTGAACAAGGTTAAAACCTACAAACCTACAGGACGTTGCTACGTTAACTTTTTGCAAGCTACAAAATGTAAGGAAGCTCCAACTCCCATATTTTTTATGTAGTCCACAACCCATGGGAGGATCCTACCTCAACAGGTTCCAACCTGATCTTTATCAAACCACTACTTGAATGGAGACTACAATCCCATGATGCAAATAAGAAAAAAATGTGTTGGTTTAACTAGTCATAAATTTTTCATTTTGTCTATCTTCATTTCTTCCTCTTCTTACCTTCAAATCTTTTTTACATAAGCTTCATATGCAGCATGAAACTAAGGCATAACACCTTAATCAACTCTCACACATTCTCCAACTCAGTAACTTCTCCTTCATTCAAAAATCAAATATTTTATAGATACAATTTTTTGGTTGTTTGTATCCAACATAAGAATATGAAGTGAATAGGCTTGACTCTTTTCCTACCACTCATTTGTTTCTAAAATCTTCATTATTTGAATATTAGAACACAAAAATAAAGTGTCCACCCAATATTATTTGCATCCACATGTAATGATTAAATTACTCAACATAATGCCAACATGATGTAACATTTTAGGAATAAAATATGACTATATGATTGAGCATTCATTTCTCATTATCAATAACAAGATTTTCCATTAATGCATCACAAAAAAAATCTCTGCAACATCTTTTCCTTTGCCTTGGATGTGCATCTCAACATCTTCATGTCACTGTCTTAGCAACCTTTCCTTTATTTTCGTGGACTCTTTCCTTGCATCAGTCTTTAAATGAGCCTTATACACAAATGTGAAGCCACCAAGGAATTTGTTTCTCTTTTTTTTCGGTTGACGTCAAGCATACCAAGCATATCTTGTTTCTTTGAAGCTATAACAACCTATTCCTTTTCCTTGTTGCTACTCCTTTACGATCACCTCCTCTTTTCCTATTTCTTTGCCCTGCTGCACCATTTCAATCTCATCTTTGGTTGCTCTTTCACTACTTCTTTTCCTTGATCACAACCATACATGCTTTCTCTTGCTCCTTTGTTGCTCGTTTCCTTGCTTCTACTTTTAGATGTTGTTGCTACTTTGCCATCAATGACAACAATTCCATCAGAACAATGATGGCCATTGTTGTGATTAATATTCTAAAAAGTTGATGCATTTAACTTATAAGATGTTAGTTGTAAGTATCGAAAGTATATTAATAAGGATCTTAAATAATTAAATTTATAATATTAGGGACTCCATTCTAATGACAGGAGATCATAAATGACTTAAGGAAATAATAATTAAAGATCCTTATATCTTCATAAGAGAATTGCTTGAGAATTTGGTAAAAATATACACATATGATATATTAATGGTAATTGTGTAATAAAAGGAAAATAGAATAAAATTGAGGTGTATAAGAAGGGGTATGTTATAGTTTATAGGACAAGAGACCCACCTCCAAGCAGGTAATTGACTGTTAATGTCTACAAAGGCATTCATACTCTACTTTCCTCTGGTCTTAAACTAGCTACATCTTAGGAGGAAACACATATTCTTAAACATTAAGTAATGTAAGTTCTAAGACGACTCACGTGTGTAACATATGGCTTTAGTAGCCACAGTCTAGGGGCATCTAAGCTGTCAAAAATCACCTAGGAATCGCACCCGCCCTAGGCCACACTAACCTTTAACATCACTAGATTTTTTCCCACTGAGTTTCAAACTAGAAACCTTTTCACGATAACGTATTAATACAAAATGTTTTCGTAATATATTCTTCCCCACTAGGAAAAATAACAATAAATATTTTATTATATATGTATTTTTTTATAAATATAAAACAACGATTATTCATAAATACACAATAATAAAATGCAAATTTGTAAATAATATTAATTCAATTTTTATATATATATATATATATATATATATATATAAAATTAATATTTTCTTAAAATTTAAATGTTACATTAGATTTATAATATTTAGTTTAAATTTATATGATATTTTTATTGTTTTAAATATAATTAAATTGATAAATAGTGGATACTAAATTTTATTGTCAATGTGGATTGATAGAAATATGAGGTTTTTTTATACTTTTTCTAATATGCATATTTTCCACTCCCAACAATATCTATTTTGTTGAAAAATATTAATATTGGAATGAGTTGTATGTGACATATAAGTCACTAGATTCTCACTACTTTAAAATCTAACGCACCACAAACACTTAATGTTAAGTAACAACTTGAATATTGATCACTAATTTTTACACTTTGTCAAAACACGTCTTTTTTTATAACTTCTCCCAGCAAGTGATTTTTTCTCACATCTTCAATGTCTTGCCCCAATACTAACGATGCCCTATCCCAACATCTACATACATTGGCTTCCACATGAATTTTTTCCACACTTTTTAATGCATTGTCTCAACAAATATGCATTGTCTGCCACACTAGTTTTTTACATATCTCTTTAATGCCTAGTCTTAATAGAAACATATGCTTTCCCAATACATATCCATTTTTTCCAGACTTTGTATTTAAATGACTTGCCACTTCTAAATGACTTACTAGTATAAATGAGATCATGTTCCATAATGAGATTAGTTCTACATCACTTTACAATATTAATCAAAATAAAATATATTGATAAAACTACAATTAATAAATTAAAAAGTTATAAATATTTATTTTACTTATTAAATATTTAATGTAAATTTTCATTACATTAATAATTAATATAAAATTAATGTTTTGCAACCGAAAAGAATAACGAGAAATTGCAAAACATTGCTATTTATTATCCTATCTATTGGTATTTATTTTGAAACCAGGTTTACAAGAGTTTACCAATCAAATATACCCAATCTTAGATTTTATAATTTAACAAGAGTCTAGATTTCTTAAAAAGTGTACTTTTTGAATAAAGGATCATAACAAAATAAATACTCAATAAAAATTTGAAACGTGGTCTCAGTGATTTCAACACGAAAACCTATCATTAAACTACAAATCATTGTATTGCATTGAAAGAATGCTTTGACCATTGAACGTTAAATTTGTTTGGGTTAACAACCTCATCGCAAACGCTGAGCCAACATCTGATAATTTTTAACTGTGACCAGATTTTCCTTTTCCCTTAAATTCTCCGACCTAGATGTCTAGAATATTTCAAGCAGAGGCAGCAACTCAGGACACAGTTGGTGATCGAGGCTGGCAAGGGAAGCCAGTTCATAATCAAAGACGGAACAAGGGCAGTCAATGTTTGGTGGGTTAATGTTACCGATTCCGCTTCTCTTAACAGAACTCTCAGATGTTCACCAGCCACAAATTAGGCGGCTGTGCCACTGTAAAATAATGCTACACATTAAATGCAGCACCTACCAAACTTCCTTTGCGCAGTGATAATAAGAGGATACAGTACGCAATCTCTTACCCTTGGGTTTTGTACCCAGGTGATCGGGACTACCGACCGGGATTACTTATTTTCTTTTCCCTGAAATGGTTTGATATTAGTGTGCTTCAGCCTCAGCATATTAGGAAGATAGTTCATCATCTGCCACTAAAAAGATCCATTCTGATGGCAGGTTCAACGGTATCTCCACATAGTTGATGAACAATGCGTTAATAAAAAAAAATTATAATAATATTGCAGTAAATATTTGATAATTTATGTCATTATTTGTAAGAATAAATTAATCATTACTTAAATATAAATTAAATTAATAAAAGATAAGGTTAATTTTAATATATAAATAATGTTAATAAAATATCAGAATTTAATTTTTTCAAAATAGGATTTTTATAATTTTAATTTTTTAAAATATATATAATAAATATTTTAAAATTTAAAGTATTATTTAAATTTTATATTTTTAATAAATTATTTGTAATGTATATAGTGATAATTAATATATAAATAATATTTTTTTCATTATTCCTTTTTAGAAATGGAATAAAAAAAAGTTAAGTTCTCAGGATTTTTTGGGAGGATGAGTTTACCATAGTTTTTTAAAATTTAAATATTGTGTTTAATTTATAATAATTATTTTAAAATTTAAAAATTTTTTATTTGTTGAAATGAAACAAAATTTATAAATAACGGATAGTTTAATTATGTTGATGAGTAGTGGATAGTTAGTTTGTGAATTTTTTTTGAATATCGATAAAAATACAAGGATTCGCAGCTAATAGTTATGGTGAATGTTAATTGTTGGATTTTTACTAAAAAACTAATATTCATCATAAATATGAGTTTCTTTTTATGTTTTTTTTCTATGAATATTTTCTACTACCAACAATATCTACCTAGCTATAAATTTAACCAACAATATCCACCTAGCTAGAAATTTAAATGTTTGGATGACTTGTATGTGATATATAGGTGATTAGACTCTAATTACTTCAAAATCTCAAGCATTATCATATTAAATGTTGTGTAGTATCTTAAATACTGATCCTTAATTTCTATACTTTGTCAAGACACATGACTTCCAGTTGTCTTTAGTGGAAGCTAAGCTTTTCGGATAGGTTTTTCGATCTAATTTCTCTAATTCGGCACGAATTTATTGAAATCACAAGTTTGATGGGTAAACCTCCATAATCTAAGTGCCCTAGGAGTTTTTCAAGATGTTGAATCCATATTTACAATAAAAAAACCAGTTTAAATTACCCAAATCAAGATTTAGCCTCAAATTTTTATCGCACTAAAAACAACTCCTATGACTTTTCCATACTTTCTCCCACCATGTGCTTTCTCCACACCTTTTGAATGCCCCAATACCTTGTGTCAACAACTTCATGCATTGGCTCTACCATGAGCCTTTCTACACATTTTTAATGCCTTTTCTCAATCAGCACATGCATTATCACATGCATTGTCTTTGTCTCTGACATGCACTAGCTCCACCATGCTTATTTTTCACACTTTTCTAATACCTTGTCCCAATTGGCACATGCATTGTCTCCAACATGCATTGGCTCCACCCTGAGTCTTTCCCACACCTTTCCACCATTGTTTAATATCTTATCTAATCAAACGCATTTTCCACCACTATTTAATATCGTTTCTCAACAAACACATGCATCTTCTCCAATACACAACTTTTCCGCACACTTTTAATGCCTTTGTCTTAACAAGAGTATAAATTTACCCCAACATATTTTCTTTTTTCCCTATACATCCTTTTCCAATAATTTAAGGATATAAATAAAATCAGATTTCGTAATATATTAGTTCAACATCATTTTACAATACCAATTAAAATAAAATTTATTAGTAAAATGCACAACTTTTCGACACACTTTTAATGTTTTTGTCTTAACAAAAGTAGAAATTGACCCCAACATATTTGTTTTTTCTCCCTTACATACTCTTCTAATAATTTGTGGATATAAATAAAATCAGATTTCATAATATATTAATTTAGCACCATTTTACAATACCAATTAAAATAAAATTTATTAATAAAATCACAATGGTTAAACCCATTAAAATAAAATTTATTTGGTAAAATCACAATGCTTAAATTAAATTAAAATATAGAAATATAAATATTATTTATTTGACTAAATAATTAATGTAAATCATAAATAAATAATAGTTAATATAACTAATAACTTAAAAAATGAATAATAAAAACAAGGGAGGCTGCCAAGCAGCAAGTCCCTGCCACTGATTGAAGATAAAACTATGACGCAAATTACGTATGCCTTAGAAATAGGATTGCCAATAAGAGAGCGAGTAAACCGATCTACGATTGCCCTGATTGATTTTCTGGGCTGGCTGGGGCTGGGAGAAGAAACCCCGCCTGACCCAAGAAACAAATGAACGGGCTGGCTGATTAACCGAGGGCTGCAGAGGAAGAAAGTTCCCTGATTGATTTGACTATCCACTGTTGATTATTTTGCAAAGGCAAGTTTATCGGTTCGATTGGATTTTCTAGATTGGAGTATTTTGGAGAGGCAAGTTAATTGATTTGATTCCCAAAAGTGACGGATATTCCGAGAAGTTAAGTGCCAAATGATACATATTAAGAGAGAAGTGAAACAGAAGTCAATGTCGCTTGTAAATGCACTAGGTATCGATGTATTCTTTTAGGTTTTGGAACAACCAAGCTCTTATGGACAATGCCTTACAATGCACCTGTTTTGAAAAAGTGCTGAGCCAATTATGTATAATAACATATATAATTCACGCTGAAATAAATGAGCCGCCAAGAAAGGAAAGGCGTTTCCCAGATCCCTAGTACACATATGTAAAGAACCTGCCAAGCAAACTTGTAAGTCCACCAAAAGAGACAATAGGAAGAAGAGTTGTTACTTACGAGCATTTAGATTTAGACTGATTATATTTGATTTGATTTTCTGAAACAACAATTTGTCGAACCCGAGGGATTGATTTAATGAACTGACAAGGATGGCACCCATCACACACCCATTTATCCCATCGCATGGATCAATATCGATTTAGTTCCCACAAGTTGACACAGAGATATTTAGTTAGTCAAGTTACTACGATACGAGATATTGAGTTCAAGTTGGTTGCCACAATACGAGGCACATCGACCAAGAAAAACAATCCACCAAGGGCTAGGGATGTTCAACTTAAGTGCGCAGAGAACAACATTGTGCAGTGAGTTTGAAATCCACAGTTGACTGAAAGTAGTTCACCTCAAGCCCCAGTTCACAACAACCCTCAATTATTGAATCAAAGCCCAGTTAGTAAGTGACACCTGAAGCAATTCACCTCAAGCACACAGTGACCACCTACCTGCTTATCAATTGAACTTGCTACTTTGCCGAAGGTATCTTTATGCCCATCGTTCTGAAACCTGGGCAAATGATGACGGAATAAGTAGAACCTCATAAAATTGAACCTGCAAAAAAGAGTCATAAAGAACTAAATGGAATGGAACTTTTAGCATGAAATTCAATAAATTTTGAAAAGTAAATTGAAATAAAGGAAATAAAAATCGAAAGAACTTGTTTTTAACGCTAGTTACACCTATCCCTTATCAGATTATGTAACAAATTTGGTGAACATAGAATCTCAAGTAGCTAGATAATAATAAGCTCTTTTTCCCATGGAAATGAGACAAAAACCTAGGGAAACCAAACTCAAAAGACACCCGTATGGCAAAGAATCACATATGTCGTCCTTATTCTTTTGAAACCTTACCATTTATTCCTGGTAAAATATTCTATTTATTCATCCAGGATGGTTAACAGAGAAGCGGTCTCCAACAAATGTGGCAACGGTGGCCTCTAACAAATCTGACGGCGAGGAGAATGCATATGTTTCATAATCAAGCATACGACTTCATAATTCAATAGCCTTAGAAAATGTTGACATGTACACTTTTCATAATACAACACACATGTTTAAGGATCCAATGTATGTGGTGTTTTCTTGAATGTGTAATAATGATTCTACCTATCTCATGCTTTGAAGTACAGGTTGTCTTCACCTGTTTCAAAGAGGTGTGTTCTATGACGCCAATCTTACTTGAGGGATTAGAATGGGCCCTCTGGCGGAGTTACCTTATAAAACCCATACGGAAGTAAAAACATATATCCCACTTTACAAACACATATAAATTATATATATTGGGTATTCAGTTAAAAATGACATTTTTACTTATTAGTTTATGTTGTCCACTCATGATAATTGCTCATTGAGTCTCTGTGGTCCACTCGTGATAATCTCTCGTTGATGGTGCATGCTGCCCATGTGTTATGTTTGGATACAGAACAATTGACCATCGGTATGCATGTAGTGCTTGTATGCAATACACGTGCCGATGTGTATACTATCATACTACATATCTTCCCAACTTCACCAGTTTAAAACACATTTGAGGTGCTCCTTTGTCTAGTTCCATTAATACTTCATGAACCACCGGTCACACATGGTAAACTTGGTAAGCAAATGTCTAGATTTAGAGAAGCCACACATGCAAGCCACGTGCCAGATCGCAGTTTCTGTATTACCAACATGCTCCTGTATATCTGCGAGCGAGGTTATGATGCAGGGTTATGTTCTCAGTTTTGAAACCGGTTATTTCGAATTTTAAAGCTTGGGGCGTGGAGTTTATCTTCCGATCTCAGAGGTTTTGATGATCTAAATGCAATAAATTTTGTAAATATCGGAGAATTTGAGTTGACACCGTAACATTTGGATATATTCGAGCGCATCTGCACCTGTAAGTAGTGTCCTGAGCCGACGGATCTGGAAATTTGCAATATCCTTTACATTTTCCGTTTATACTTGGCGGTTTGAGCTACGATCGCGGTAACTTGTGGTTTAATTTTCCAATTTTCTTCAAACGTAGCAGAAAACCACCCCTTTCTCAAAATTTACTTATTTCATGCTTCATTTTGGACAAGCGGTGGTCATTTTTTAGGTAAATAAATGTGCAGGTCTTCATTTTAATTTCCATAGATCTACTCTCAGTATACATCCTCAGCATTTCGGATTATCTCTGTACATGCTCGAATCTTTGAAGCTTATCTTGTAATTTCCTAAGCAAATGTTCGTTTTTAGCCTCCTTGATGAATTATAAAGAAAAATTCGTGTTATTTGCATGCTTTTATGTGTGAAACTATGTTTCATCTCCAAGTTGAAGGGTTCATTGAAATTATTCATTCTTGTTAAAAATGAATTGCATTTCGCAGATTCCCCTGCCAAAACAGCAACCTTAATACCTTCCATTCTTCTTCAACTGTAATATAATCCTCTTCCAGAGGATCTGTCCCTTATATTTCACTTAAATTGGAAAATTTTTAAGCAGGGAATGCCCCTAAACGGATACTAACAGAGATTATAATCGCAGGGGTGTTATTTGTTTGGATGAGAAACAACGCGTTCGTGCGCCGCTTGCAAGGTCAACCGAAAGAAATGTCGAGTAACCTGCACAACAATTCTGTGATATCTGTTAGTTGTTTTACAGTTTATTTTGAAAAGAACAAAATAAAATTATTGCAGCCTTTTTTTAGAAATAGTTAACACGGCCACAGTAAATTACTTCAATTAGAAATTTAGAAATTTCTGAAACTATTTACGTGATGGGCAATTTCTGAAACTATTTACCTGTGATGGGCGGCGTGGTGACTTTACAGGCGGCAACACCGAAGGACATTCGACATTAGAGAGGCCGCTGCTCTACTCGAGCAGGAAGAGCTAAATAGGGCACTGCATAAAGTTGCTGAGCTAAATAGGGCACTGCATAAAGTTGTCGAGTTGGAGAAAGCGGTCAGCACGAAGTGTGGTGAAATTTAATATTTGAATAAGATAATTGATTGTCTGAAAACCGAGAACTCTGCAAATGTAGAACAGCAGTCACAGAAAATGAAAGATTTGAAGACTGAACTTACCCAATTGCGCGATTTGAACAAGGAACTTGAGCAGCAGAAAAGAGTTACAAAGAGCAACAGATCAAATGCAGGTCGGCTCTCACTTCTTGCAGGGTTGCAGCGTGGAGCGGGCAGGTCTTGCAGGGTTGCAGGGTGGAGCGGGCAGGAAGCCATCGCCGAGAGAAAACCAACAAGAAATGAAGTTGCGGTGTGGTGATATAAGAAGGAATGGAGGACGCCCATAGGAGCCACCACCTGTTAGATGTGCTGGCAGGCGTACATGCAACGGTCTGGCAGGCTTACATGCAACGGTCTGGCAGGCTTACATGCAAAGGTTTGGCCGGCTTAATTTCCCGTAATGTTTGGCTAACATTAAATGTGACCCAACTAATGCTATGCCAAAGATAGCATTACTTCACTGACGGGAACCTGTCGTATTAACCAAAACATTTTCCTAAGTTTTGCCTAAGTTTTGAGACCTAAGTTTTGCCTAAGTTTTGAGACCTCATACCTCGCACTGAGGCCAAATAAGACGATCGCTTTAGCCATTGGTTACCTGCATCGGCAAAGTGGGCCATATTCATATGTTATCGCAAAAATTTTGGTTTAATTTCTGTTTAACCGAAATAGATTATCGGTTCCCGTGTCAAACTAATGTAATCGCAGGGAATCGATTACTATAGTCCCTGCCAGGCCGGAGGGCAGGGACTAATAACACAGAATAATAATATGAGAGAATTGCAACTGCTAAGACTCGGAAACAAAAGAGAAAATGCAATTGATCTTCACATTGTAAGCTTGCGAGTGACTAGAGAGTTGTTATTTATTTTGATAATTAATCGCAAATTTCTTTTCTTTTATCTCCGAACAAGGTTTGAATAGCAATAAAATTTGACCACTCAATGCTCAATTACCCTGAGGTAAACATGGTCAAAGCAAATGCTCAGCCAACATTTCAATCACAGTTGTTATCATATTTTCCTTTCGGTTTACCAATATATTCTCAGATCTGAATGTCCATCCAGAATATTTCAATGAGAATCACAGATGGTCAAAGAAAATGCTCAGCCAACATTTCAATCACAGTTGTTATCAGATTTTCCTTTCCGTTTACCAATATATTCTCAGATCTGAATGTCGAGAACATTTCAATGAGAATCACACATTTCGTGGTGGAGACTGACAAGAGGAGCCAGTCCATATTCAAAGACAATACAAGGGCAGTACTTGTTCAGTGGGTTAATGTTACCGATTTGGCTTCTATTTCCAATACTCACAGATGTTGACCAGCCACGAATTGGGCGGCTGCACCATTGTGAAATAATAAAAAAATAATACTACCAGTAAATGCAGCACCCTCCAAACTGCCCGTTGCGAGGTTATAATAAGAGCATACACTACAATTTTTATTAGCGGTTTTGAAAATCCAGATATTCTGCTTCATTTTCTAACATGCATTTTATTAGTAGGCCCTCATAATCGCTGTTTCCAAGTCCAGATATTTAGCTTCATTTTCCAGCATGCATTTGAGCCTCTCAGCGTGTCATGTTAATTATCATGGCTTAAATAACTAGGCTTATGGGTTTTAGGAGGAAACCTCATATCAAATTGTACATTTTTTGGATAATTTCTATTTAGCAAAATATATTGTATTTTTTTTAGTGATTAGTGATAACATAAATATTTTTTGAATTTTTAGGGGATAATAAAAAACAAATATTAGGAAATAAATAAAATCTGATATATAAAATAACGATAATGTAGGATAGAGGGGAGAGAGGCTGACAAGTGTTGGGGATTTTTCTGGTAAAATCCCAAAAACAACAGAAACATAAATTATACACAGAGACAATGCTCTGTTTTGCCACACGGTCTTTTTAGCACACCGGAAACAAAATAAAATTCTGAGTAGGGGACAGAGTTTTGTACTTCAAGGATTTCTATTAAAAAGAAACTTTTGTTAGAGATTATGATCTTCCTCTTTCACAGAGGGATTCACCAAAAAAAATTTCACTGCACTGTGAAAATTACATATATAATATATATTTTTCTCACGCTGTTGCGTGCATCTTTTTGGATATACAGAGCATTACATACGCACTGCTGTGCCTTCCTTTTCTATTAGTTACTAGCCCAAAAATGAAACATTACATTTATATATGACAACCAAAAAACTTACATACGTTTTCACTTGTCATGTTGCCGTAAAAGAAGATAATAAAAATTAAATGATTTTACTGACATTTACTTGTGCCCATACTCCCGCTGAAATAAAAAAAAATGATAAAATTAAAAACTTCACCTAAACTTACCAACCCTCAGTAAATTTGCATTTACTGATTTACTGACATAAACGGCAGTAAAGAAACTTTTACTTCACGTTGAATTCATTTGTAGTCTATTACTTCAACCAGTATTCAATTTGACTTTGGAAACCCATCGGGTCCGGGCTTCATCGCATGGCACACATATATGCAAAATTTGTGCACCCATGGTTTCCCCGATTGCGAAAATACTGTGGACCCGATAATCTATCCAAAAAAAAAAATTAATACCATCATCGGGTCTGGCCCATCGGCTATTGCTCATTTATCAAAAAGTTATGCTCCACTTAAAATGCGGATAGTGATACGCCGATGCGATATCGGCGATCGCTCATCGCAAACAACAAAAGAAACTTTATAATTCCCCGATGCCATTTCGCCGATGCGATATCGGCGATCGCCTATCCCTGGAGTCTGTGTCGCCGAACTGCTCACTGCCGAAATGTTCATCGCTGAAGTCGCTGGGGTCACTGCACTCCTTCACCCGATGCGCAGTTGGAATTACACTTTCAACACTCCCCTTTAATTTCAACTGATGGGCATTCAATCATACTCAAACATTTCCTCAAAAATTCAAAGCTTTTCTGATCCAATGGCTTTGTCAAAATGTCTGCAACCTGTTCCTGAGTCCTGCAATGTTGTAGATTGATTTCTCCATTTCTTACCAATTCTCTGATATAATGAAACCTTGTGTCAATGTGTTTCATTCTCTTATGAAACACTGAATTCTTTGATAATGCAATAGCAGAGCTATTGTCACAAAAAATCGTTGTTGCTTTTGCCTACTCTTGGCCTAAGCTCCTCAACATTCTTCTCATCCACACTGCTTGGCATGCTGCTGCTATAGCTGCCACATATTCAGCCTCTGCTATAGACAATGCTACAATGGACTGCTTCTTAGAAGCCCATGAAATGGCTCCTGAACCCATGTGAAAAACATAACCGGAAGTGCTTTTCCGATCATCTACACTTCCAGCCCAATCACGATCGATGTAGCCAACTAAATCTGAATGTTCTGAGACATAATATAAAATCCCAAAACTTTTAGTACCTTTAACATACCTCAAAATTCCTTTTGTTGCTTGCCAATGTGCTTCCTTTGGCCTTTCCATGAATCTAGAAATTAAACTAACAGCAAACATTATATCTGGCCTAGTTGTTGTTAAATACATGAGGCTGCCAACTATACTCTTATATCAGCTAGGATCAAAATCTTTGTTGCTGTCCTCTTGGCTGAGTTTTAATCCCATTACTGTGGGAGTGATTACTGCCTTACACTCTTGCATATTAAATATGCCCAGCACTTCATTTACATATTTTGCCGGTGAGATGAAAATTCCATTTTCATTTTGATCTACTTCTATTCCTAAGAAATATCTTAGCAAACCCATGTTAGTGATTTCAAATTCTTCTTTCATGACTGATTTGAAATTTTTTATGAGGTAGTCATCATTACCTGTAAAAATCACATCATCAACATATAACACAACAATTAAAATCTTACCATCCTTTTCTTTGATGTAGACGGTAGGTTCTCCCTCACATTTGTCAAACTCATTTTCCAGTAGATAGAAATCTATCCTACTATACCACGCTCTTGGTGCTTGCTTCAGCCCATAAAGAGCTTTCTTCAATCTGCGTACTTTGTGTTCTTGGCCTTTCTTCTTATAGGCTAGAGGTTGTTCAATATAGACCTCCTCCTTTAACACTCCATTTAGGAACGCTGACTTTACGTCCATTTGGTAAACTTTCCACTTGTTTTGTGCTGCTATGGACAACACTTCTCTCACAGTTTCCATTCTTGCAACTGGTGCGAAAGTTTCCTCATAATCTCTCCCATACTGCTGCTTGTACCCTTTGACAATCAGCCTTGCCTTGTGTCTTTCAATCTTGCCTTCAGCATTGCACTTGGTTTTATAAACCCATTTAACTCCAATGACTTCCTTACCTTTTGGTAACTCAACCACCTCCCATGTTTTGTTTCTCTCTATGGAATTCATTTTCTCATCCATAGCTTCTATCCATTTCTTATCTTTAATTGCATCTTCGAAATGAATAGGGTCATCAACATGACAATACAAGGCAAATAAGGAATTCATTCCTTCATCATAAATCTCACTTAAATTTCTAAATTTCTTACCTCTTTCATTCGGTGTGCAAGTGCTTGAAGATGCACTTGAATTTCCACTTTGTGGTGTGCTTGGAGAAGCACTTTCATTTCTCTTCAAGGGTGTCGCTTGCTGTCCTTGTGTTGGCGCTGCTGTTTGGGGATGTGTTTCATCCATCTCCTCATCATCTTCATCATGAGACAAACAATTTTTAACATTCACTCTTTTCTCTATGCTTCCATCCCAAGCTTCCTCCTCAATAAATTGAACATCTCTGCTCACAAAAAACTTCTTGGTAGATAGGATATACAACCTGTAAGCTTTGGATTCTTCACTGTATCCAATGAAAATACTTTTTTCCCCTTTGCTGTCCAACTTTCTCCTTCGCTGATCTGGAATGTGTGCATAAGCCACACATCGAAAAACTTTCATGTGGGTGACACCTTGCTTTCTCCCACTCCATGCTTCTTTTGGCACTCTATTCATCACTTCTTTTGTAGGACACCTATTCAAAATATACACTGCACAATTTACAGCTTTAGCCCAATAATCATTTGGCAAATTATTTGCCTTCAACATGCTCCTTGCCATATCCATGATGGTCCTATTCTTCCTTTCAGCAACTCCATTTTGCTGTGGGGTGTACCTTGCTGTAAATTGCTTATGAATTCCATTTTCTCTACAAAACCATAGGAATTCTTTGGAGATATACTCACCTCCTCTGTCAGTTCTCAAGACTTTGATATGCAGCCTGCTTTGGTTCTCCATGCTTTGAAATTTCAGAATTTTTCAAACACTTCACTTTTGTTTTTAAGGAAATATACCCAACTTTTTCTGGTAAAATCATCAATGAATGTTACAAAATATTGGCTGCCTGCTAGTGATGGAGTTTGCATCGGTCCACATACATCTGAGTGGACAATCTCTAAGGATGCCTTTTCCCTTATGCTTTTTCCTGATGGAAAACTTTCTCTGTGTTGTTTTCCCAATATGCAACCTTCACAAAGGCTATCCGATTTATCTATCAATGGTAATCCTCTTACCATCCCTTTTCTACTCAACAAATTAAGACCTCCAAAGTTGAGATGTCCAAATCTCAAGTACCACAACCAATTTTCATCCTTTGGCACACTTTGGAAAGCTTCTTGGGTAATTGCTGCAATTACCTCTTTGTTTTTCAAATCTGCCCTTATTCTGAGAGGGAACATCCTGTTCCTTTTCATTTTTACTTCAGCAATGCATCTTTCGCTGGGTGCTATATCCATGATGGTGCATACATCATTCTTAAAGAAAACATTATACCCCTTATGGACAAGCTGTCCAATACTCAAGAGGTTACATCTCATTCCGGGGACATAGTAGACATCTGCTATGGTTTTCCTTTCTCCCTTCTTTGTAAATATTTTAACTTCTCCTTTTCCCATAACAGAAATTTTGCTATCAGTCCCAAGTGTGACTTCTGATTTCACATTTTGATCTAAGGCAGAAAACAGGGCCATGTTTCCTGTCATATGGTTGCTACAACCGGAATCTAGAAACCATATATCTTCACTATTCGTTTCAGCCATGTTACAAGCTAATAAAACATTATTTTGGCTGATATTTTCTCTAGTGATATTTGCACTAGAACTATTACTCATATCGTGCTGCTTCTTCCTACATTCATTGGCATAATGCCCATATTTTTTACAATAATAACATTGGACATTGGATTTTTCATACCTCTGTCCTTGAGCATGATATTGTCCTCTTTGTTGGCTGCTGCCATGGCCTTGATTCTGATTTGGATTGCTGCTTCTTCCTTGAGCATTTGCTGGACTGTTCCTTCCACCTTTGTTCTGGCTTCTGCCTCTTCCTCTTTTGTTTCCTCTACCTTGACCTCTTCCTCTTCCAAAGGACATCTGGGTCTTGAAGGCTTGCTATAGAGATGAGTTTTCATTTCTACTCAACCTCTGCTCATGTGTTATCAGTGATGCATGAAGTTCATCAACTGAAAAGTTTGAGAGATCCTTTGTCTCTTCTATGGTGTTGACAATCACATCAAACTTTAAGGGTAAGACCCTCAAATGTTTCTCCACAATCCTCCTTTCTTCAAGTTTTTCTCCATGAGTCCTCATTTGTGTGACCAAACCAATCACATGTGTGAATAATGAGTCAATATTGTCTGACTCTTTCATGCACAGGTTCTCAAAATCTCTTCTCAGCAACTGTAGTTTTGTTGTCTTCACTTTCTCCATGCCTTGATACGCTGTCTTGAGAGTTTGCCATGCCTCTTTGGATGTTTTAGCTGCTGCTATCCTTGGAAAAACACTCTAGTCCACTGCTTGATACAAAAATACAAGGGCTTTTGAATCCTTCTTCCTATTGCTCTTTAGTAGATCTTTCTCTGCCTGAGTTAATCTATTAAACTCATTTTCATCTACTGGTTCTTCAAAACCATCTTGAACTAATTCCCATAAATCTTGACAGGCAAACAGGGCTCTCATGGTTATAGCCCAATAGTCATAGCTTTTCCCATTAAACTGTGGGAATTGAGGATTAAACATACCCATGCTGGTGCTGGTGCTGGCCATTCTAGCACTCTTTAACTATGCTATAAAATTCTTGACTATGTATTAAAATAACTTATTGTTTCTTTAGCAGCTGCTTAAAAAAAACTTTGAGAAATACCTGGATCTTTTAACTGAGTCTTCACTTTGCTGGAGAAGATTTTCTGTAGCCAGAAAACTCCTTCCTTCAGCTTCTTTGAATGTCTTCAAAGAGCCTGAACCTGCTCTGATACCACTGTTGCGGATTTTTCTGGTAAAATCCCAAAAACAACAGAAACATAAATTACACACAGAGACAATGCTCTGTTTTGCCACAGGGTCTTTTTACCACAGCGGAAACAAAATAAAATTCTGAGTAGCGGACAGAGTTTTGCACTCCAAGGATTTCTATTAAAAAGAAACTTATGTTAGAGATTATGATCTTCCTCTCTCATAGAGGGATTCACCAAAAAAAAATTTCACTGCACTGTGAAAATTACATATATATTTTTCTCACACTGTTGCGTGCATCTTTTTGCATATACAGAGCATTACATACGCATTGTTGTGCCTTCCTTTTCTATTACTTACTAGCCCAAAAATGAAACATTACATTTATATATGACAACTAGAAAACTTACATACATTTTCAATTGTCATGTTGCCGTAAAAGAAGATAATAAAAATTAAATGATTTTACTGACATTTACTTGTGCCCATATTCCTGCTGAAATAAAAAAAATGATAAAATTAAAAACTTCACCTAAACTTACCAACCCTCAGTAAATTTGCATTTACTGATTTACTGACATAAACAGTGGTAAAGAAACTTTTACTTCATGTTGAATTCATTTGTAGGCTTTTACTTCAACAAGTATTCAATTTGACTTTGGAAACCCATTGGGTCCGGGCTTCATCGCATGGCACAGATATATGCAAAAGTTGTGCACCCATGGTTTCCCCGATTGTGAAAATACTGTGGACCCGATAATCTATCAAAAAAAAATTAATACCATCGTCGGGTCCGGCCCATCGGCGATTGCTCATTTACCAAAACGTTATGCTCCACTTAAAATGCCGATAGCGATACATCGATGCGATATCGGCGATCGCTCATCGCAAACAACAAAAGAAACTTTATAATTCCCCGATGCCATTTCGCCGATGCGATATCGGTGATCGCTTATCGCTGGAGTCTGTGTCGCCGAACTGCTCACCGCCGCAATGTTCATCGCTGAAGTCGCTGGGGTCGCTGCACTCCTTCACCCGATGCGTAGTTGGAATTACACTTTCAACAACAAGATGTCACGGTGGGAAGAGGAAAGCGAAGTGGGCAAGATGGCACAGCGGGCAGAGGGAAGCAAGTTTGGACAGTTGGCACAAGAGTTGGCAAATGTAGGTGGAGAATCGGGCAACTCAGGGTAGGAGCAGCGAAAAGTAGGCAAGCAATAATGAAGGGCATTAATTGGAAGGTAAGTGGGTTCTCATTCCGAGACCCACACAAGAAGGGAAGGGAGGCAACCAGCACAACAAAGCATGTGGCAGGTTTCTTCGAAGGGAGACCGGGTAGGTGGATGAGAAAATTGAAGGGAAAGATGGGAAGGTGGAGGGGCACTTGCATGCACGAAGTGAAGGAAGGATGTGCACTTGGAGTTGGCAAGCACCGAGTGTTGGGGGATATCGAGCAGTGTTCAACTTTTGCCTAGAAAACCTGGTATGTGCTCCCTGCCTTCTCCTATGTTGCTAGGGAAAATATGAATTGGAATCTAAGACAATTTCAGAAAAAAAGCGGAACAATAATGAATCTTGTAGAAGATTACTGGTTAATAATAATTGTTTTCCCTGTCGAATATAGAATTGAAGCTTACTGGTATCCTTGGGTTATTGCCCTATCAACTTGGGGTGGGATAGAATGGATAGCTATCTTGAGAGGGGGGATGGATGTCTGAATCTAGTCTAAGCTTAGCTAGGACTTGGGGTAGAAGGAAAATGTTGGGTCAAATTGATTCTGCCAATAACATCATCCTGAGCGTTTTCAACTGAATCTTTAGGCATAATTTATTTTGGGAGATAAGAATGGGTATATGGATTGGGAGGGAAGGATATAAAAAAAATTGCGGGAGACCTGATGTGAAACCTGACCTTGGTGGCCCCTTCGGCCCGACGGTCGCAATGAAAACCCTCATTACAATGTCGATGCAAGACATGGAATGAGGTGGTAGAAGTGGCTGTAGTAATTGGCAACAGAGTCATGGAGGGGAGAATGTCCAAACATGGCTTTCGCTAATTTTCAATGACGGGATTGATTGGTGAAGGGTAGGACATTTGCAGCCTGGTGAGAGAACTGTAGTTTGGTGGGAAAGGGTAAAGCGTTGTCTTGCCCTCTAGGGTGGCGATAACCAAGAAAGAAAGACTTATGGGAGACGGGTTGGTAGGGTTGGTAGCATAGGATGGCCTTATGGGAGTAGCAACCTGGAAGATGCCGTTGTCTCTATCTTGCAAAACTTTGAAGGAAGTGAGTGGAACCTCAGTGTCGAGCAGTCTCATGTAGAAATGGGGAAGCATGATGGGAATCATGAAAGGAACAAGGCCAATTCTGACGCCAAGTATCAAGAATATGACAAATATGTGAAAACCAAGACCAAATTATACAGCATAAATTACTATGTGTCTACTATAGAAAATTTAATTATGGTTCGTAATGTCTTAATCTGAATCTCGTCTAAGCTTAGCTATGTCCTAGGGCAGAAGGAAAATGTTGGGTCAAATTGATTCTACCAGTAGTGTCATCCTGAGCGTTTTCAAATGCATCTGTAGGCATAATTTCTTTTGGCAGTTAAGAATGGGTATATGGATTGGGAGGGAAGGATATAAAAAAAATTACAAGAGGCCTAATGCGAACCCTGACCCTAGTGGTCCCTTTGGCCCGACAGTCTCTGTTAAACACACATGGGCAGCCAAAACAATAGGAAAGATAAAGCATGCAATACAATTTTATTAACAATTTGATATACATTTATAGTACATTTGGTGACCGTTGGGATTCACATCCCAAGGTCCCTTGGACTACTTAGTCTCTTTAGCTTCCACACTAACTCATTTAGGATTAGGTGTCCAACATTCCCCCCCTTAATCTGAAGGGTTATGTATGAGTCCAAGAAAAGAGTTGTAATACAAAATGTGCAAAAATGCATGGCAGCACTAGGTTGAAGTGCTCTCTGAAATGTTTGGTATAAAGGGCGGTGGTTTAAGGATGGCCACCAACACTGGAACGGTTAGTGCAGTTCCCGAAACTCTTCCAAAACTGGCAAAGAAGCTGAAGTCTTCTGCTAGAGGGAAGTGATCCTATTGTTTTAAAGAGGGAAACCTTCAACCATAAAAGGGAGGTTTCACCCCACATAAAAGGTAAAACTTCAACCTGAAAAGGGAAGTCTCAACCTGTGATGGTTTAAGGATGACCAACAACTCTGGAATGCTTAATACAATTCCTGGAACAATTCCAAAGCTGGCAAGAAGCTGGAGTCTTCTGCTAGAGGAAGTGTTCTTAATTTTGTTCTCGGAACTCTTCCAAAGCTGGCAAGAAGCTGAAGTCTTCTGCTAGAGGAAGTGTTCCACATTGTCTACTGAAGGCATGTTCACGGACATCTGTGTCTCTGGCTACAACTTTGAAACTGGTGTGGCAGGTTGTGGCTTAGGCTCACTTGATGTGGCTTTGAATCTTGTAGATGACCATCATTTCCTCCCTATCAGATACAAGGTGAGAAGATGGAGAAAACTCAACTGCAAGACTGTTCAATATTCTGGAACAAGTTCTGACATGTGTTTGGAATATCTTCTTAGTTGTTGATGCCCATTGCCAAGAAGCGATCCATCATAGATGAATCTTTGTTCTTGCAGGACATTTGTTTCTGAAGCATCTATGTGAAGAATGACTAGTTTTATGACAATGCTTACATGGATGAAGATCAAAAAAATGATCTTTCAAATGGCCAACTCGGTCACAGTGTTCGCATTTTACAATCTGTTGTTATTGTTGTTGCTACTATGGAAGAGAGGTAGAGTTTGGAACAGCTGTAGCTGAACTGTCATGAGGAGCAGGTGAACTGTCATAAATGAATCCAGCACTCTGAAACTGAATGGGCTTGGTGTAGCCTGGAATATGAAAGGACAAGTCCTTGTCATATCCAAGACCTGTTCTGTGCTTGTTGTGGACAAGCTGTTCCCAAGGTCTGATGATGGGCTTGGGAAGTGCTGACTGAACTTCTGCATCTGCATGTAACCTTGCTGCTTTGTTTGGTACTAAATCTGAATGAACTGTAACATGCTACTCATGGGTGGTTGTCTCAATGCTCTGAACAAAAACAGGTTCAGAATGACTTCTCTGTTTTAATTCTTCTTGCTGTAGCTTTGTCTCGAGCTGCAAAAACTCAATATTTTCTTGTGCATTTTGCAAGCAAATTTGAATGTTAAAAAGAGTTTCCTCGCTGACTTTTACCATCCCATCAATAGTGGAAAAGATTAGACTATTTAATGACTGTAATGCATCATCAATTCTGGTCATTTTCTTCATTATCTTCTACATTAAAGAAACTGATCACAACTATCAACCAGTGAAGAAGAAGCAACAATCACTGCAATATCCTTTATAAATGTCAGCAAATGATCAGTGACCTAACGTCCACCTTCAAGATTGAAAAACTTCCAAACTGTTGAAGTGTGTGTTCATAAATTCTAGCAAAATGCAAAATGACTCTAAATCAGAAAATTACAATAATATTTACTATCAACAAAACTCGGTTTGCTTGGACAAGTGGCCAGATTCCAACGTTGCGCACCAGTGCACAAAATTTCATACAGACTGTCTCGGTTCAGGTGGTTTGCCACAAAACAGACCTTCTGAGATACAATTTTGAAGCACTGATTCAATTAACCTTTTTCCCAGCAATTCTTTTTTTTTTTTTATGTACTTTTGTTTATCAGCCCCTTTTTTTCTGTCATTTGGTTGTGACCAAAATACTAGGTACCATGTCAAAAAACTAAATTAATGCATGAAAATGACCATAGTTTTAAGTTTGCCCTATGACGATACTTTGCAGCTAGTAACAAAACAACCCTTCTCCATTTTTTGAATAAGTTGAGAGAAATGCCGCCACACGGAGTCCTTTGGGAGTACTAACAGCCAGGAAGAAAAACATCTTCTATTCGACCAAATGAAGTCTAAATTCGCCCATCCCAAGGCACAATCATCTTCTACTGTCGTCGAAGAGAGTTTGTCCAAAGTCCAGGCGATCAAGACCCCTTCAGTGAAGAAGGAGCGACACCCATTTGTTGGAAGTTATTTTTCAAAGGAACAATCCCCCCTTCATCTTCAGCAACAGACGCCCATGCAGAAGGAACCGTATACATCCAAAGACAAATGAAGGCAGCATGTTTCAGATCCTTGTGGAAACAATTTTGAAGATCAATTAAATGCACATCAAAATGATGTTGCAGCAGATCACTTTGGTCCAATTACACCTGCTACACAATGCTTGGTACCTCGAATAAAAAGTATTCATGAAGAAGATTTCAAACATAATGTTTCATCTGATTCATGTCTAAACAAAAGAAGAAAACTAATTGAGGCTTTAGGGGAAGATGGGCTAGAGCAGGGAAAAGCTTGGGAAAAAGCAAGATCAAAGTTTGAATTTCTTGATCATTTGGTCATACGAGATGCGTGTGTTCTAATCCCGAAGCGTAGACTCAGTCGGTGGACTGTAAACAAGAGTGGGAACGCATTGCCTTAATCTGATACCAATTCCTTTTTCTTTGAATCTTCGGTCATTTCTAGTATCATAACTAAAATTACTGCAAATCGATTGCAAATACTTTCCAAATTCTATAAATCAAATCTAAATTATAAATAACATAAAGTATGCTGGATGTGACCGGTCTAAAAAGCATCTGAGAAGGTGTTAGATAACTAGAACCTTCAAGATCATTTTTTTCTCTTGGTTAACAAAACTGATAATGTTCAATCAAATGCTAACTCTCTGGCATAGATGTGAATGAGTAACAACTCTCTTGCTTTATCAATGCAGTAAGAGAAACATGAAGTTAATAACTCGAACAAGCTCGTAGCATCTTTCGGATTACTCTGTTTTTGACTGAAAAGAAAGCGAATGAATCAAGGGCCAAGGCCTTCCTTCTAAGGTTTCACAGAGGAATGAAATGAAAATGATAAATTATGGTACTTGTGCTGCATATTGGGACTTTGAAAATCCTGGCTATGTGTGATACATAGAATTTACATCATAATCCAAATGGACTAGCATCATATGAACTCCCTTGGGCAATTGGAATTTAAGACAGAAAGTGCATTTGGTTCAAAATGTGGTCGAAACTCTCCATTGATTTTTCTGAAGGGTGCATGTGTATGCCCTCATACGTTGTCACAACAATCTCTGGATCCCCTGAAAGTCGCTGGACCTAAAATAACCTCAGATTCCTCGCTAGCCGGCCTGCATCCCGTGAAGATTGTGAGAATAGCAGCGAATCGGAGGAAACTTGAAGGCAAAAACAGCGTGGTCTGTCTGAATTGAAATTAGTTTTATGGATGGCAAGATCAGATTGAGTGTAATGGCGTTTTGTATGCAGAGAATAATAATGAATAGCAAGTGGGGCATTATGTGTACAAGAAGCGTTCTGACGGGATATTCATCATCAGGCTGCGATTTCCAGATGGAGCGTTATGTGTACGGAGGGAGAAGATAGTGTGCAGAGGGAGAAACGTTTTGACACAGCAGAGCTGGAAGGGAATATGGCAGATTATTTCAGGATAGAGGCAGTGCAGGTAATGAAGGCTAGGTCAGCGCTATTCAAGGCAACTTAGACCAGTTGCTCAGAGAAAGCAGGCCACACATCATGGCTCTGATATCATGTTAAACACACATGGGCAGCCAAAACAATAGGAAAGATAAAGCATGCAATACAATTTTATTAACCATTTGATATACATTTATAGTACATTTGGTGACCATTGGGATTCACATCCCAAGGTCCCTTGGACTGCTTAGTCTCTTTAGCTTCCACACTAACCTATTTAGGATTAGGTGTCCAACAGTCTCGACGCTAACCCTCATTACAATGTCGATGCAAAACCTGGAACGAGCTGGTAGAAGTGGTTATAGTAATTGGCCACAGAATCAGTTAGGGGAGAACATCCAAACATGGCTTTCACTAAGTTTCAATGATGGGATTGACTGGTGAAGGGTAGAAGATTTGGAGCTCGGTGATAGAACTGTCGTTTGGTGGGAAAGGTTAAAGCATTGTCTTGCCCTCTGGGGTGGCGATAACTAGGAAAGAAAGACTTCTGGGAGACCTCTTGGTAGGGTTGGTAGCATAGGATGTTGGAGGCATAGGATGGCCTTATGGGAGTAGCAACCTGGAAGATGGGTTTGTCTCTATCTTGCAAAAATTTAAAGGAAGCGAGTGGAACCTTGGTGTCGAGCAGTCTCATCCAAAAATGGGGAAGCATGATGGGAATCTCAAGAGGAACAAGGCTAATTCTGAGGCCAGGTATCGAAGCAAGAATATGACGAATTATGTCAAAACCAAGACCAAATTATAGAGCATAAATTACTATGTGTCTACTATGGAAAATTTAATTATGGTTCATAATATCTTAATTCTAGTTTCTGTTATACGTAGCTTAAATACTAGTGTGCATAAGACTCAGACGACATGGCACCCGAGCCATGCTAGTGAGTACCAGGCTTTGATCCAGGTGCACCACTCGGACAAGAATTAAAGAAGCAGTAGGAAGACTCAGATGGCGAAGGAAGGCAACCAATAGGGAAGGAAAGGGAAAAAAAGATCAGGAAAGAAAGAGAAAAATATCGAAGGCCTAGAGCCATCTGCAAGAAGAGATCCGTGGAAAAAAGGAAGGAAAACATGAGAGGAAAGTATGCAGAATCTCATGAACGCATACTATGTAGGATCCCTAGCCGAGGTGAAAGTTGTCATCTCTGAATGGGAAAGACAATTAAATTCTAACATTGAAAATAAAGAGATTCAGGCAGAGGAAGTTGTCATCTTTGAATGGGAAAGAGAACTAAATGCTAACATCGAAAATGAAGAGATTCGGGTAGAGGAATGGGAGATAATAGTCAAAGATCCATGCAATACCAGAGGATTCAAAACTTTGTTTCAACAAACCATACAACAATATTGGGTTATGAAAAACATCCTAGCTACAGCAATGATGACCTATAAGTAAACAAAAGAACCGGAAGGGGACATACCAACAGAACCAAGTTTAAAGGATCTTCAGAAGGAGATATAGTTTGTCCAGATGCAACGGTATGGAAACATGTTTCCCTGAACATGGTTGAGAAAAATTTCTATATATATGATGTGAAGCAAAGTACTAGGGTCAAGTGTGAAATCCCTGACCTGAATTGACTCTTCAGATGAACGAAGCAGTCCTGCTAGTTAAATGTTGTTTTGATGACTGTTAGCTCTTACTTTTCGAACATGAAGCATATAGAAGATAAGGTAGCCAACGCAGCTTGAATGATTAGAATCACTTTGTTTATGTTTTGGACAACATTTGATGCAGACAAATGGCCAACAAACCTAGTTTCCTGAGGGCATGTTCAGGCTACCTGTAGTTTTGCAATTTTGTTGAAACTAAAAACATTATTATGAAATATTAATAGAAAATGAGATCTACCAAACTTACACAAAAAAATGATAACTTATAAATTAAATTTTTATTATTTTGTATTTATTAATGAACTTAACCATTTTAATAAATAACTGAAATATTATAAATTTTATTAAAGTATTTTTTGGAGAAATTTCTTATATGTATATATTAATAATGATATTTATAAATATATTGTAATTTTTTTAATATAGATCAATTTTAATATATTAAATATAAATAAAATAAATGAATTTATGATATATATTACTATTGAGATTTTTAAATATATTGTAAATTTTAAAATATAAATCAATTTAAATCCCATTTTTTTTTTTTTTTATATAATTGTTTGAATTGATTGATTTATATGCGATATTTTATATCATATTATTAATAATAAATTTTACATTTTAAAAATAAAATAACTCTATTATATAATGATTATCATATGTTTTTTAGTGAGTGGTTCTATTCACATTTCCCTATTCAATTTTTGAAAGTTAAATTATTAATATAATATGATTGTTTCTATTTTTATTCTTAAATAGATTTTAATGAAATTTTTTTGTAAATCTAAATTTTATGTTAACTTATTTTCAGAGGAATGTGTGAAAAATTTGGATGCAAAAGTTTTCTAGCTTTATTTCTATTGTATTAGTTGAACACAAAGGTATTAGCAAGAATAAATTGACAACAGCAGAACTATACTAAAAGACCACATACTGATATTCAAAAAAATCCAAAAGATCCCAACAACCGTAACACATCTGGAATTCATCCTTGCCCAACAAAGTTACCTTGAGTTGGAATGTTCAATCTATTTCCTCATAGTGGAAGAGGATGAAAGGCTTCATGAATGTGTTCTTCCATATGTTCCATCATGCTTTCAAGATGGTAATGCTTCTCCCAAATCCTTTTTTACAATTAACTCATTGATATCAACTGATCCATCATGTGTCATTGATTTTTTTCAAGGTCATTAAGAAAAGAAAAAATTGTTTTAGTCCTCATGCCAATCTCGTTTGAGCTACTGTCATGGTGACCTGTTGATATTTTTCTACAGAATCAAATGGAGCAACAAGGTCTACTCCTAGAGAATGGGATGTTTTTTGGTTGACCTCTTCCTCAAAATCTCGATTTTCCACATAGTCGACTATTCCATGGCACTGTGGCCCTGAACCCTTGTGAGCACATCTATGTTGGTGTTGCATGGGTCTTAGGATAACAAATGTGCAACACCAACCCAATTAATGATAGACAGAGTTACCCTGACTACAAATAACCCAGGACTAAAACACACACAACTTTGTTTTCACTATCAACTTCAGCTATATTTTATAAACCATTTTACATATACAACCAAAAAGAGAATATGGATTTTCCTCTATAAGTTCCATGAGAGATTCTTCATCTAAACCTCAAGTTTCCTCACCTCAGCCAATTTAACACATTTCCATTTAGAAAACGATGCAACAGCAAGTCAACAGGCTTTTAAAGACCCAAACACGAAACCCTAAAATTTGTGTTGTAGGCAGTATAATATAATTTCATAGCGCAGAAAAAACAATCATGTAGGCGCCATGTAATAATTTCATAGTGCCCTCAAAACTGTGTTTTTTAAATACTAGAAGTTGAAATTACTTGGAATTGTTCTAATTGACTCCACACAACCTTAACTTACTCATTGACACAAGCAATGATTCCACTTACCCTCCTTCAACTTTTTTCCAAGGCTAACTCACATCTACAAGGGTTTTGACAATATTCAATAATACATGGTGCTCTATTTTATGTAGTAACAACATATCAATCACTAACAAAAATCACACAACCATTATTCTAGGCACAACTACACATTCTCCTAGAGAATTTACAACGTGACACGAAAAAAGGAAAATGGGTAATCTCATTGTACAACTTTTCTAATAAAAAACAATCAAAGAGGCATTTTCTTAACATCATTTCAAAACATAATGCTTTGTTCGACTGTAGCAACACTTAGTCACTATAAATCTCACACGACCACACATTCACTACTCTAGTACACAAAGGACACTTTCCTAGGTGGATTTGAACCAAAATACCCAAGAATTGTGTACATATACACAACAATAGAGACCACAATATTCAGGTTTCCTTTCAATATGAATTCAACATACAATATACTAGTAAGACCAACATATCAATAGCAGTTACTCAACTATCCCTGATAATATAAGGCCTAATAATGGCATGCCACTAATACATAACATCTACAACCACTACACTTCTCAACACGTTCAGATTCCTAACATAAATCGAGTTAACAATTGCAAACCAACAACTTCACTAACAATAGATAGATAGAGAAGTTCATAAATGTAGAGGCATATAAATATGAAATTTGAATATACATTAAACTATCCAAATATACAATGCAACCCAGGCCTCTTTTGACCTCTGTCTCTTCTCCTCATTTTGGAGCACCTCCTCTCTTCTTGTCCACCGTTCTTCCTCCACTCCACTACACTTCTCAAACACTCTTCCTCTTTAAGAATAAACCTAACATCTTACAACCAAGGGTCACAAGAGATGTTTCATTTCCCATTCTCAATAAGTAAGGGAAACTAAAACTTCATTTACAATAGGAAATAATTCCATAAAACATTTAAAATTTCTCCCATCATCACCCTATGACCATCCCATCATATTGGCAAGCTTCGGTCTAGTCTTCATCGAATTTAGTGCTCCATCTATGCACCTGCATCAGACTTCCAAGGGACAAAAATATATGACATTATTTTCATATGAATATAGTATTCTCATAAAAAATTCAAATCATGAGCTGTAACATGTCTCTACAATAACAGGTATCTGCCTTACTACATAATACCTCACCAAGCATTTCTCCGGGTTTGAGTTTTTGGCATCTTCCTGGTCCTCTTCTATGGAACCCTTTGAGCACTCATTTATTCATGTTGTTGCAAATATCCTCACCTTCCTCTATTGTCAATTTCATGGTGAAACTTAAAAATATTACTAGAACTTTAATCAACTTGTACCTTCTTCTACTACTTCTATTGCAAACTCTGACAATTACTTATTTTTGAATCATTCAAACTTTCCATTACAATGCTAAAAAATTTCCTCAGAATTATGGTTTGTCTCTATTATAGACATATTTGTGCAGTACAATGCCAACCATATGTGTCCATAAACTAAGGGCTTCTGAGTCCCTAAAAGTGTTGTATCATACCCTAAAGGAACAAGGTCCACTGATTACATCATCTCCTAAAAGTTCTTTATGGAAAACTACTCAAAACTGGTCAAAACTAGACCATACAGACTGCCCAGTGCTAAGGGTGTGATGCATCTTACCTTCTTAGTGCAGAAAGTGTGATGCATACTAGAAAGCCTTTCCGTAGGGTGCGATGGGCGAGAGTAGACAAATGGCAGAGGCAGTTTGCAAGGTGGATGACCATGAAATCTTCCATAAACTTCTCCTGTGACACTTGCCTCTTTGAATTCACCCAGGGATGAGTAAGAGATCATGAATCTCCAAGTGGAACCAAGAACTATCACAGAGAGGACACTAATCAAAATCCTAGAAGCTGACTCACCCCCTGCAAACATCTATATATGGATCCCTCATCCGAGAGATCCAGAGGCTGGAATCTTGTATTTTGGAAGGAAGTGTTGTTGGTTCCTTGGTGGAATATCATAGTGTTGGGTGATCTAAGCTTTTCATGAGGTGAAGAAGGGCTTTCATGATGGGAGGATGACGTTAGGTCAGATTAATGGGTTGTAATCCTCTCTGCTATTCTTTTTATTAATAAATCTATTCGAGTTTTCCTCCACATTCTTGTATGATTGGTAATATATGCATTTGTGTGGTCAGTATATATCTGGTCCTATATTGTTTATGATTGTAGGTCACTGTACTTTGATGGTGTTATGCTGCTTTGACTTTAAAGGTGCTCTTTGAAGCAGGGTAAGCAAGGAAGGAGCAGCAAAGATCTCTCAGAGGGGAGAGGAAACAAGTAAGGAACCAAGCGAAAGATTGAGGTTGGTACTCTGCTCCTCTCTCATCTACTTCTCATAAAGGAAAACAAAAGTAACTTTAGTTTGTTTGTTTCTAAGATAGCTACCCATCTTAGTGGGACTAGCAGCTCTGCATGGACACTAGATTTCCCGATAAGAAAATGGCGACTACACTGGGGAGTGAATAGCTTGTTTTCATATATATATTTGTTTGTTTTATAAACTACAAACGAAGCCTGAAGTTAAGCTATCTAGCCTTCGAACTACATTTTCTATGCAAGTGCAAAGTAGATCAATGTTACTTTAGTCTATCTCTAGTTTTTGTTTATAAACTGAACAATTGATTTGAAAACATCCTAATTGCCCTGGTGGTGGCTCAAGTAACCTCTTTAGATCAGCCCCTGTGATTTATGTTTACTGACTATCATTTGCTCAGCCTAAATCCCTGAACTCAGTTGCAAACTGTGACCAAAAACCAAGTAAAGTTTCGTCCCTATACCATCGCACCCTCTCTTCAAGGAAATGTAGATGCATCACAACTCCCGTGTGCAGTAGGTGAGATGCATCCATGTTTCCCTGTGTTACAGGTGCGATGATCAGAAAGGGCTAATTTTTCCTCCTGATTTTGGTTTTTATTCACTCTCTTTAGCTTTACTCAGGAGTTTTGTTGTCTGTGATCAGTATTCCACTGTGGAAAATCCCTTCCTTTGCATGATTCCACCTCCATTGTACAAAGAATTGTGAATGCTTTTATGTATTGTGTTCCATTTACAGTTCTCTTTTAAAAAAAAGTAGCTTAACCGAACTGTTGTCTTTTGATTCGAAAGTGTCGCAAGTGTCGTTTTCAATCAAAGAAAAGAATCCTATTATTCTTGATTGTCGGCTACACTATTACTCTTATATTTGATTTTAATTAGACTTAGCTTTTCAAGTGTCGAAAGCAGTTTTCAATTCAAAATTGCAAAGTGTCGTCATTGTCTTCCTTTCGTATTTTGAAGGAAAATTATCAGTACTGTCGGTTTGAAAAGATAATTTAGATTTGTACCTATAATTCTTTTATTCATTCACACATTAAGAAAGAAAAAGACAAATACATGCATGTGCATTTGCATTTAGACTGCTTGTTGGTTTGATTTAGAGAGTGCATCTAGTGTGTGCTCTCTGCTCTATGCTGAAAGAATCTCATTCTCCTTCCTTAGTAGCTAGGATTTCATTGCAAAAAGGAGATTAAACGATTGTTTGTCATCTTAGATTGCATTTTAGGAATTATATATCTAGATCATGCGGTGAACCTGAAAGAAAACTTCTTAAGAAATATCAACTATAGAATAAATTCAATGAACATAAAAACACTTTGGAACCTAATGCACAACATCTAGAAGTCTAGGGTAGAGACGTATTCTAGCGTCATGAAGCCTGGTAACTATCGCTTTCTTTGTAGGTTGGGTGATTACTCTTGTTTGAGACGACAAGTGATAGTACGGACTTGTGCTCCCACGTACCATCGAGTATACATTGGGTGACCACAATAGGCTATATCCTTTATCCTTAGGAAGCCGTGTCTGCCGCCCTATCGATCACAATGCATTGAACACAACATTCAGCAAGATTGAATGCCATACTGTAAAAAGTATTCTGCAGTTTTCCGATTGGTTTGGTAATCCCTCTGTCTAGATTTCCAGAGTAGTCTCTTTCTTTCCTTTTCAAACTCCTTAAAGGAAAAGGTCCATCTGAGCACTTGTCACTTCAGGCTCATTAAAAATTGAAGGCGACTAGAGTCATCTTTAGATTTTTCTCGACTCTTAAAAATTGAGAAAGGAAGTTGCATCAAATCGTCTAAAATTAATTTAATTTGGAATAACTTTTTCCCTTTATTTTGAGTTGATCAAGTAATCCGCAATCATGGAAGAAAGTCAATCGAAACCCGATTGTTCACGGAGACTTACGAGCCAACTGTCTTTGACTCTGGAAATGAAACTATTCTAGACAAAGCGAACTCATTTAACTAGATCAAAGTCCCCTAGTCTGATTGGAACTTGTGTTCCAACATCCTCAGAGAATTCGGTTACTCCAAACATTTCTCGTATCCCTGCCTCTACAAAAGAAGTTCTGCAGCCACAAGAGGACATTAGAACTGATCCCAGTGTGAAGGTAAACACTTCTATTCCTGAATCGGCTCCATCTACAGCTGATTTGGAAGGTGTTATTCCCCGAACATCTTTCGCTACAAAATCTATACCTTCTTCGGCACCAGAAATATTTTACGAACCTGACGGTCTGCCTCTTCCACCTGGATTGATTGCTATAGAAGAGATTGTGGAGGATCCTCCATCTAGTATTCCATCGTATTTTGGGGTTGGGATCACCCTATATCCTTCTTCATCAAAAGTTAGTTTCCCGTCATCGGAAGTTCCTGTAGAATCGCTTGGAAATATTTTGGATAGACTAGATATGTCTGAACAACTGTCGACATCCAAGACTGTGTCATCTGACGTAGCAGCAACATAACCTCCTGCTGCTACTCCAAAAATGTTTGTCGGTGTACCATCTATCCCAACTAGCTCTCAATCACTAGATGGAGTCCATCCAAGGGTTGTTTCGACAGTATGGTCTGTTCCCGTTTGTTCGTCCGGAATAATATCTGGAATCTCTTATGTTGAGTTTGAGCAAATTGATCCTTCTCAACAGTATCAATTTGGGTAGTCCAGTCCCCAAAGGCAAATCATTCCTTTAAGCACTGGATTGTCGTCGTATGGGGGGCAATATTCCCTTTCATTGTTTCCTCCGATAGAACAATCGTACAAGAGTTCACAACAAAATTTAGGTTATACTGGAATTACATCCAGTGGTTGGGTGCCAATACTACCTCAACAACCAAGAGTTGTATACTCAATGCAACAAAGTCTACCTGTGTCAAATATCCCCACTACGTTGGCTATTGTGATGGTGTCACAAGTACAAGTGTTGCCTGTTGTATGCCAACCTCAAGTTTTTCAGGTCGTAATACAACAACCTCTTGTCTAAGTGACGCAACCGCAATCACTGACTAGTGTTTCCTTAACTGGAGTGACCCAGGCTCAAACAGGTACTATTACCCCTCATATTGGTCAAACAACCAGTATTGGACAACAGAAAATGGCTTCACAACCATGGTTGCTTCAATATCAACAACAACAATTCCAACAAGCTTACCGAGGATCTAAACAACAAATCTTTGCAAGTAATGGGTAGTCGTATATTCAAAACGGTCAACATCAATCATATCATAATGGTTATGCCCATCAACCTTACCAAAGTTATCAACATCAAATGCATTATGTTGGTATGCAAAGACCAACTGCTCAGGCAATCCCATCTTATCCTGGGTATGCTTCACTGAACCTGAATCAGCAGTTGCCCTTTGTGGTGACTTTAGAGTTACCAGATCTAAACCAGCTAACAAACGATCCAATTGCTTATGCCCCTTGGTGGTCGGCGATTCTACATGAACTTCCATTAGATATTCCTAAATTTAATGGAAATCTGGGTGAACACCTGTCGAATCATGTGATGACCTTTCATCCGTGGTGTTCATCCAACACTCTCAATGATGATTTGATTAGGCTTCTCCTTCTTCAGTGAACATTAACTGGTCCAGCAGCAAAATGGTATATCAAATTTCGCAGAGCTTCATTCAATAACTTTAGCATCCTAGCCACTATGTTTTTAACCCATTTTCAGTTACCCATAAGGTACGAAATGGGAATAAAGCTTCTACCATATTTCAAACAAATCACGGCCACTCACATATCCAATCATATTCATGAGTGACGACGTCGTCGTAGAATGGTAAAAACATATGTTCCTAATAAACTGCTAGCTGAATGGTTTAGTAAGTCATTGTTACCTTCTATTACAGAAGATGTGGCAAAGGGAGGAGTCGTCACTAAAGATCAAGTCACTGCTCATGCGCAATATCTAGACTTGATCTATACTCAGTCTGGCATGCTCTACGATAAAATCCCTGATGCTCCTAGACCAGAATTCTCCATTCCTCCTCCTCCTAAATCAAACAAAGACTCTCATGCTAGTGATGGCATGATAGGTATGACTAGCACAAAAATCGTAAAGGCTACATCAAAGAAAGCTCATACGGTTTCAAGTCAAAAACCAAATGAGGAACTTGTCACCTCGGAGGTAAATGTCGTGTCAACTGACAAAGGCAAAGAACCAAAGCAACCAGGAGGCAAGAAGAAAAAGAAAGGGAAAAAGAAGAGGCGGGATGATTCGTCTCCTGAAAAATCTTCTGCAAACCCTTATAGAGATAGGAAACCAGGTCATCCTCGCTTTATATGCGATGAGGATCATTGGACGAGAGATTGTCCACATAAAGATGAGCTTAGAAAATTCTTGAAGAGTTCAAAAACCTAAGTGATATTGACTGCTCTGTTTCCAAATCCAGGAACAAATTTGGTTGCCAGTGACAATGCTTCCCTGTCCCAAGTGCTAATGTTGTCTGTTTCGAAGCAGCAAAATGATGCTTTGATATCGACAAGGAATAAATATTACGGGAATCCACAGCTATCAAACAACAAGGCTAATGATCGACCTAGTAGTTCGACAACAACTTCGACCGAAGTTGTGCCGCCCAGCATTCCTGAGCTAACGGTAAAGCCACGAAAGGGAGTAGTACACAAATTGACGTTTAATCCTCATGCTAGAGTAGCACAACATTATAATATAGTAGAGGACTTGGCCCAATCGCTGTCTTCTATGTCGACAATTGAGGTACTACAAAATTTCCCTCCTAGAAGCAGGCTCTATTTTCAGCAATAGGTGGGATTGACCCAGCAGATTCCAGTATTGTGGCCTTTCATGATAAAGGATATGACCCTCAGTTGCCAATTCAACTCGCTTTCCTTATTCAAGTGAAAGCCCTCAACAAAACTGTTCATCAAACAATTATTGATGAGGGGATATCTACATGTATTATGTCGATGAGTTGCTAGAAAACTTTAGGCTCTCCACCCTTGTCACGATCGTCAACAACATTAAAAGCATTTAATGGACGAACATACAGCCCATATGGAATTTTAAGTAACTTGCAAGTCGAGCTGGGGGGAAAAACAGTAGAAATTGATGTTGAAGTTATTGATGGAAACCTCGATTACAACATCCTACTAAGAAGGCCCTGGATATATGCTATGGCTACCATTGTGTCGACGTACTTCAGGAAGATCGCATTCCCCTTCCAAGGAGGAATTACAATCATCGACCAACAAACATTTCTCCCCAACAGTTCACAAGTTACGAGAATCTTTCCGATGATCCATGGAAGCCCCCATTCGCTTCAAAATATCAGAGTAGGCCTACTAAAAGACCCTACATTGATGGGGATTTTTGCCCTACCACCTCCAAACAATCTGGCGAAAGTGGCCACGGTGGGAACCTACAATATGGTATCTTCTATTCAAAAGATGTCCGAACACGGTATTAGCATGGATAATCAATAGGTATTGCCTCCAAGCCGAATAGAAATATTGTAGCAATCAATGTTTTCAGCATGGGAGGTAAACCCAAATAAACGCTCATTAGACGTTTGGATAGATAGGTCTAAGGAATATGGCACCCCTTCAGATCCTTGGTCGCAAGTACATCCTACAGACGAAGGAATTGTTCAGTCAATGATGATTGACAAGGCACCAAGGGAAGATTACCACCATCGTTCCCATCTTCTGGATTGTAAGGAAGATAGTTCTAGTGACCTAGATCATCCCACAATTTTTGATTTTCTATCAAATACTGTAAATACGGTGGATTCTGAGGGAAACATGTCCAATATTGAAGAGACTATTTCCATAGATATCTCAACCAAAACAAATGTTGTAGATAATATTCATGTCGGCAAATCTTGTTCTTCTTCAGAACTAGAAACATATTACGCTCTTTTTCACGAGTTCAGAGATGTCTTTGCTTGGTCATATGATGAAATGCTAGGCATTGACTCGAGAATAGTTGAACACGAAATTAAGATGTATCTAGATGTCAAACCAGTACAATAGTTGCTCCGGCAGGTGCACCCCAAAAAAGTCACTGCCATCAAGGCAGAAGTTGAAAAACTTGTCCATGTTGGTTTTATTTACCCAGTTCCTCTAACCGATTGGGTATCGAATATTGTTTCTATAATGAAAAAGCAAGGAATGATTAGAGTGTGCATCGATTATAGGGATGTAAATCAAGCTTGTCCAAAAGAAAACTACCCTACACCTTTATCGGCCAGATAATTGATGAATGCGCCGCATGGGAAATATTCTCATTTATGGATGGATTTTCCGGGTATAATCAAATAATATCTGCCCACAGGACCAGTCAAAGACTACATTTATTTGTCCGTGGGGCACATTCGTATATAGAAAATTACCTTTTGGTTTAAAGAACGAAGGGGCAACATTTCAGAGGGCAATGAATTATGCATTCCATGACATCAAGAACATTGTTCAACCATATCTCGACGATCTTCCGGCTTACTCACGAAAGCAGACCGATCATCCACAGCATTTGAGAGCGATATTTCTACGTTGTCGACAGTACAAGATACGACTCAATCCACACAAATGTTTGTTTTCTGTCGGTTCTAGTTGTTTACTTAGCTTTGTATTTTCGAAGGACGGGATTTGTCTCGACCCGTGTAAGGTTCAGGCAATCATTAATTTGCCTCCACCTTCAAATTTGCTTCAGATTCAGAAACTCCAAGTGAAAGCAAACTTCCTAAGGAGGTTCATTTCAAATTACGCCAAACTTGCTAAAGGTTATACGTGTCTATTGAAAAAAGAAGTACCCTTCATTTGGGATCAGGTCATGCAAGCTTCCTTTGATGCTCTAAAGGAATCCCTAATAAAAGCATAATTTATGTACACTCTTGATTATAAAAAACACTTTAACCTGTATCTGGCTGCAATGGATACGACCATCATAATGGCTTTAGTTCAAGAAGACAATGGAAATGAACATCTTGTATATTATTTAAGCCAAAACTTAAATTATACGGAAAGTAAGTAGTCCTATGTTGAAAAGCTAGCTCTTGCAACTATTCAAGCGATACAGAGATTTCGACACTATGTCCTCTTTTGAAAAACTAACATTTTGTCAGATTGCAACCCCATGACCTATATCTTGTCGCAACAGTTACTGGGGGGGAAATATTCAAAATGGATAGCAATTTTATAAGAGTTTGATTTGGAATTCATTAAATACAAATCAAAGAAAGCCCTGGTAATCGCAAAGTTACTATGTGACTTCCCATCATTGTCCAATGATTTAACATCCAAAGAAACAATTGTGGATGAATATTTGTTTTTGATATCTTCAAGCAATCCATGGTATGGAGATATAATAATCTATCTCCAGACCCAAACATATGGGTCTAATACCTCCTGCTCAGAACAACGACATATTTGATACCAAGCAAGAGACTACATGATCATCAGTGATACGCTTTACCATCGTGGTATCGATACAGTTCTGCGAAGGTGCCTCACCCATGAGGAGGCCAAAAAAGTCCTAAATGATTGTCATTCAGGCACATGTGGGGGACATCAATCTAGTTACGCTACGGTGCAAAATATTTTACGGGCAGGATACTTCTGGTCAATAATCTTCAAAGATTGCATAACCACAGTTAGAACTTGCCATGCCTATCAAATATTTGATCGCAAAACTAGAATACCACCCGCGCCTCTGCAGCCAGTAGTTGTTGTCGGGCCATTTGCCAAATGAGGCATATATTTCATGACATGTAACCCAACCTCAGCCAACGTGCATGGGTATATCATAGTCACAGATGACTATTTTACCAAATGGGCCGAGGCGATGCCTACATTAAACAACAACGGCGAAATGACTACTCTTTTCTTTTTCAATCATGTAGTCTCCAGATTCGGTGTTCCAAAAGCTATAGTGACAGGTCATGGATCGTATTTACACAATCACATGATGGTTGAGTTGGCTGCCAAATTAGGATTTTCCCATGACAGTTCTACTCTATATTACCCGCAAGCTAACGGACAAGTTGAGGCAATCAACAAAGCCTTGAAGTGCATGCTACAAAGGATGATTGGAGTCCATAAATGGAGTTGGCACCTAATCATGTACTCAGCCCCATGGGCATACTATACATCGGTGAGGAATGCGACCGGATTTACACCCTTTCAATTGTTGTATGGCCTGGAAGGGATCTTACCAGTTCAATGCGAAATCTTGTCCCTCAAGCTCCCAATCGACCTCCTCCTCAGAAATTCAGAAGAGGAGGCTCGTTTCTTAGAATTAATCCAACTGGATGAAACCCATCGTGATGCTTCCTTGGCTAATGAAGCCCATAAGAAATGGTTCAAGGCACAGTTTGGCAAGAATGTCAAACCCCGTGTCTTCTCAGAAGGTGACCTGGTCTTACTTTACGACCAGGAGTCCGATAAGTTGGGAGCAGGTAAGTTCAAGTCTTTATGAACGGGCCCCTATATTGTTAAGTGAGTATTAGCAGAAGAATCATACAAGTTAGTGGATTATGATGGGATCCCACTGGCGTAACCCCACAATGGGTTGTACCTTAAGCATTACTATGCTTGACTCAGTATAGTAACCCCTATGCTTTTGTTACATTTTTTTTTTCGATAAGAGTAATTGTTCTAGTTAGGTAATCCACTTTTTCATTTGTGGAAAATGTCAAACATATTGGAATCATCTGTTGGATATGCTGATGGGGCAAGTCGTAGTTCACAGAACCTATCTTCTGCAGCCTGGGCCATCTTTGATCCAAGCGGCAAGTTAGTGAGTTTCAAAGGGGTATGTATTGGTCAATCAATGAACAACATCACTGAATGCAGCGCATTGATAGAACTCCTCTCTGATGCCATCGCACATGGCATACACTAACTTGTCGTCAGGCTAGACTCACAACTCATCATTCTACAACTCACCAGTATCTAACCCATACGGAATCCAGCTATCTATCACATGTTCCTAAGGGTCAAGATTTTGGAAAGACAGTTCGATTCTATTCAATATCAACATATTTCTAGAAACTTAAACACATTAACAGATTCATTGCAAAATTATGTGTTAGATAGACATTTGCAACATTTATAAACGAGAAGCATTTCATCAATATTTGCATCAGGATCATATAGCTTAACCAAAATAAAGCTCCAAAAATAAAAAATATATATATAACTGTTTATGGTTTACACATAATGTTCTGTGACCAAAAAAAAATTGGTCAAATGACCCAAAAACTCAAAATGCTAGGGGGCACCCTACTCTAATGATGTTGGTGATAACAAGTCACCGCCTATGAAATCATGCGTAAAAGCCTAGTCCATCGACTTGGCATACCAGTAGTGTGTCATTGTAACCTTAGAGGTAGCTCATCAGTCCTCATGTTCGGAATACCAAGAGTGAGACCCTCGACCTGATCTTGTAATAATACAAGTGTCTCAGCCACATCCAGGTCGCGAAGGATAGCCCTCCCCATAGCCTCTCCTGCTGGAGCGGCAGCTGGTGCTCTCAGGCATACTGCTAGTCGCACTGGTCCGATCATGTAAGGAAACCATTTCCTGTTCTTCATGCTTGTGTTCTCACCATGTAACAACCATTTTTCTCCGATGAATCTCTAAAAATAAACAAGAGAAGAGTCAGGATCCTGATTTGGCAAAAAACAAGCAAAAATTCCATGAGAAAATAGTGCAAAAGTTTTCCTCCTTGCGGCCATCGCACCCCAGCAATGTACTTGGTGAGATGCATATTGATTGGCTAATGGCCAGTCCAATATGCATCGCACCTTTCGATATAGGAAGGGTGCGATGAGGCTAGAGTGAATTGTTCAAACCCCAGGGGCTCAAAAAGACAGGGAAACATGCTTAGAATTCAAAAAGGAAAGAATGCAATTGAATAGCTTAGGTTTAGCTCCTACCCGGTCCAGACAGCATCGTCAATCATCCACAGAATCTCCTTGAAATAGCTGGTCAACATCAAGGGGGAGAACACCTCCAAAGCTCCAAAAAACCCAAGTTCAAATGAAATGGTAAAATGAGGGGTAAAAACTTCTTTTAAATTACTTTTCACATAATTCAAGTAGGGTATTAGCGTTTTAAATCATTTTTCAAGCATGTATTCTAATTTCTAATCAGTTTGATGGAGCAATTAAACAGGTAGTACGACCGTCAAAAGAACATAGTGTTAATGGTGAATCGAATATCAATGACCATTATCATGAGCAATTTTTATGCAAAGTTCAAGCTCGTTAAAAATTAAACCTAAGCAATGAGCAAATGTTCCCCCAGATTTTAAGCTCATTAAAAAATGAACCAATCTCCGGTAAATAACCATTGTGAATGCATTATCATCAGCTCTTGAGCCTTGGTCATGTTCTTACCATCACCTCCACTCTGTTTTAGCCGATCATACGCCTCCATTTGATTGTTTACCCTTTTGAGGCACAACTGTGACGAGTGATTCTGTTAGCCATCCTTGTGATATTTTCATGATTGGAAAGTTCCAAACCTCGCCTAGAATCAGCCGCTACCCGAAAATATCACTTGTTCCTCAAAAAATGAGTTTCCTTTAAGCTCTTTTCATCTGACTCATAAAATATGAAAAGATTGTCGAGCAATTGGCCTCTCCAGCTCGTTAAAGCTATCAGAAGTGTTATCCCTCCTCTAGATTTTAATATTTTTGGACCTGAGGGATTATTACACAAAAATATTGAGCGCTTGTCTTGTTCGGCTCGTTAAAGCTATCGAAAAGTCATCCCTTTCATATTATTTTATACTTTTTCGAACTTAAGGGATTATATGACAAAAAAGGATTATTTGAGTTTCCTTTCTGTCCCCTTTCAGACTCTATAAAGTTGAAAAAGGACCGATTTATCTTTGTCATTAGACTCGTTAAAACCAATAGTGACAAACTTGTCATGTAGACAAGAACAAGTTCCACTGTCGCTAGGCTCGTTAAAACATAGTGACCGGTTTGCCCGAAGGGAAAATTATAGAACAAGCATATGTTATCCTCCTCATGCTTCATAAAAATAAATAGGTACTGGTCAGCAATGACTAGGGAAAATTGGGAAGAAAAGTTGAAGAAACTTTATTGGTAGCAAGTCGCTCTTGAACATGACACTTTCATTACATGTCTAAGCTGGTTTGGGTTATTCTGTTCACCGGTCATATTACCATTGGTCTATCGTACCATCCATATTTGGGGTTAACGCTACCAATCCATTTCAGTGTCGCCGATATGTTCAAAATAAGTTGCTCAAAGAATTCACCAACCCATCTTGTGTCTCATCTACTATAATACGTTCACGCTCCATTCTTTCATGACTGCCACCCTGAACCTTGTAGCAGCAGATCGTTTTCACCACCACAAAATCATTTGCTCCATTCTGTGTCATAGATGTGGGATTCATGAAGGCCCTCCTACGACAGGTCACTTCTTGTCGACATCAGCTCATTATCCAAGAAGTTGACCTAGGAACAACCCTTTCAGTATTTTGAAGCTTGCATGAGTTAATGGAAAGTTTCACTTCCGGCGATAGGTTTACATCAATGGCCTTTGACCGAAATATTTAACATGGTGTTCGATGCCAAGTCCCATTCTCACACCATGTAGATTGTACTGTCATACCTTGAGGGTCATCATCATTATCAGTGATTCCTCTCGCACCTGTTAACAACTTACATCATTGAATGGTAATCGGGTAGTGTCTTTCCATGTTCGACTCCAAAGCATCTTTCACATGGATCGACTTGTACTTCGAGTGAAGATTGAATGAGTTTGAAGACCCCGGATCTAGTTTCATCCATCCAAGCTATGATATATTCAGGAAAATAAAGGCATCGAATGTACATCATTGCTGCAAAGATGATCATCCGAATCCAAGGATCATGGCTCTATCGGAATCATCAGTTTGCCACACAGATGGTTGTTTATCCTATGTACATGAAATGAACTTATAAAGTTGAGCATGGGAATGCCCGCCTTAGCTAGATCATGAAAATATTATGAAGATAATGTATCGTATTGTATCTTATTACAGGTCACCTTCTATTTTGAAAAACCTCGGCTCCTCATGATAAATGATTTCCCCCGACATCAAAAGATTAACGACCTCATGCTTTAGGGGCCAACTGTTATAGACATATTTGGGCACTACAACCCCAATCATATGTGCCCATAAACTGAGGGCTTCTAAGTCCCTAAAAGTGTTGTCTCATACCCTAAAGGAACAAGGTCAGCTGATTACATCATCTCCCAGAAATTCTCTATGGAAAACTGCTCAGAACTGGTCAAAACTGGACCATATAGACTGCCTAGTGCTAAGGGTGTGTTGTATCTCAGTTTCTCAGTGCGAGAAGTGCGATGCATACTGGAAAGCCCTTCTGTAGGGTGCGATGGGAGAGAGTAGACAAATGGTAGAGACAATTTGCTAGGTGGATGATAATGGAATCTTCCAGAAACTTCTCTTGTGACACTTGCCTCTCTGAATTTGCCTAGGGATGAGTAAGAGATCATCAATCTCCAAGTGGAACCAAGAACTATCAGAGAGAGGACACTAATCAAAATCCCAGAAGCTGACTCACCCCCCTGCAAACATCTATATATGGATCCCTCATCCCAAGGATCCGGAGGCTGGAAACTTGTATTTTAGAAGGAAATGTTGTTGGTTTCTTTGTGGAATATCATAGTGTTGGTTGATCTAAGATTTTCATGAGGTGAAGAAGGGCTTTCATGCTGGGAGTATGACGATGGGTCAGATCAATGGGTTGTAATCCTCTCTGTTATTCTTTCTATCAATAAATCTATTCAAGTTTTCCTCCACATTCTTGTATGATTGGTAATATATGCATTTGTGTGGTCATTATATATCTGGTCCTATATTGTTTATGATTGTAGATCTCTGTACTTTGATGGTGTTATGCTGCTTTGACTTTACAAGTGCTCTTTGAAGCGGGGTAAGCAAGGAAGGAGTGGCAAAGATCTGTCAGAGGGGAGAGGAAACAAGTAAGGAACCAAGCGAAAGATTGAGGTTGGTACTCTGATCCTCTCTCATCTACTTCTCGTAAAGGAAAACGAAAATAACTTTATTTTGTTTGTTTCTAAGATAGCTACTCGTCTTAGTGGGACTAGCAGCTCTGCATGGACACTAGATTTCCCGATAACAGTCTCTTCATACAACCAACTATATCGTCTTTCTTTCCTTTTATTAACTTCATCCTATAATCCAATCCTTGGCTGAAATTTGCTATATTTAGGATACTACATACCTTCTCTTGTCACAAAATTTGAACAAAATTATTGTTTATCTATTTCCTTAACAGTGTATTGGTTATAGTTTACAGTTTCATCTTCATTATCATCCAAGAAAATATTTTCCTTTTGCAATTTTTATTTTTCACTCTGAATATGAAAACCTTGGTTCATTAACATCTCCCCCAAGAATTCCAACTCCCCATATAATTCAAAGACATATTCTTGAATTGTATTTATTTTAACCTCTATTCAATATTCATCACATGTATCTTTCGCCAACCATTCCTCCAAAACTCTACCTCTTGATTTTTTCTCTCTTTCCATGGTGTTTTCTAAACAAATGTTAAACTCTTTTTCTGTATGGGTTCTTCATAATTTTCCATACATATAATAGTGATGATTTTTAAGATCGCATAACTTCGGAATTTCTATTGTATACTCCTCCATGTCATGCATAATATCTTCATTTCAGACTAAACTGCTCTAATTTTTTCTTCCAATTTGATGTACTTATTTGGTCTCAGCTTCCTTTGCAAGGAATTCCATCTCACCTTCTTCTTCGTCATTATCTAACCATAACTTTGATCATCTTGAATTTCTTGTAGAAAATGTTTCACGTGATTGAATTCTACTTAGCCATCTCCTTCTCAAAATATTCATCACTCATTCCTTTCAATCTAGCTGCTTTAGAAGCTTTTCTTGTTCTGCTTGTGAATTTCCTCTGAACCCCTGCTATGACTAATAGAAATCATCTTCATCTCTTCCTCTTGTGAACTCTCTTTGTCTACTACTGAGCTTCATCAAGCCCTTGCTCTCTTGGTAACAACTATGTTACTTGTCACCTATGCTAAGTCATACTTCTGGTACATTCTCTTCTCGAGGTTATTTACAGTAAAACCTCTTCTTGAACACTCTTGCTTTTCGCTTTCAAAGTTGTTGATTGCTACATATTCAATTTCCCAGTCTTCTTAGTTTCGAGCAATTTTTTTCCTGGTTGGGTTATGTCACCATCTCTTCATCTAACAAATTTTTCTTTTCCTTCTCCTTCGAGATAGCTTACATCCTATGGTAGCTGCTACCAATTCAGTCCTTCAACCACAATTATTTTAATGACCAACTTAACATAAACATTACATTCAATTCTATAAGATCTATAACAATATCTCATCTTCCACAATATTTCTTGTACCTACTTGTTCAACCGATACCTTTCCAACCAATACACTTGCTTTTCCTCAAAATCATATCAACTCTTCACTTCCCTGCAATCATCTCACTTACTTCATAAGAATTCAACTTGACCCCCTTTACTATAAGGTTCTTCTCTCTTCAACCGCTTTTATTGTCAAGTTGTATTCAAACCTGAAAATTATATCTGTACATGGATAAACTCTTCTTGACATGAAAACATCTACACTATCACTTGATTTCACTTGCAGTTGTACTATAACTGTAAAGTGTAATATCTCTTCTTCTGACTACATCGATTAATAGCGGAAAATCCCTGATATTCTCCAATGAATGTAGCTTACTCTAATACCTCTTGATGACAGAATCAGTTACCTTAAATATCAATAACCCAGGACTAAAATACACAAAACTCTATTTTCTCTATCATCTTCAACTATATTTCAGAAAACATTTTACATGTGCAGTCAAAAACATAATATTTATTTTCCTCCATAAGTTCCATTAAATATTCTTCATGTCACCCTGAAGTTTCCTCAAATCATCTAATTTAATATGTGTCCACATAGAAAATGATGAATATCAAATCCAAACAAAATTTTAAAGACCCAAACATGTATTCGTTAAACTTTCTATTGTAGGCGCTGCAAAAAAATTTCTTAGCACCCCAAAAGCTATGGTTTTCAAATTTCTAGAAGGTTAAAGGACTTGGCGTAGTCAACCTTGTTCTAATTGACTTCCCATAGACTTAACTTACTCCTTGATGCAAGAAATGATTCCACTTACCTACCTTAACCTCTTTTCCTAGGCTAAGTGAAATCTACAAGGGTTTTGACATCATTCAACAAATAGGGTGCTCTATTTTATGGAGTAAAAACACATCAATCACTAACATAAATCATGAAACCATTATTTCAGGCACAACCACACATTCTTCTATAGAGTTGACAACATGAATCCAAAAAATAGAACTGGGATATCTCACTATAAAAATTTTCCAATTGAAAACAGTCAAAGAGGCATTTTTTTTACAACATTTTCCAAAACATAATGCCATGTTCTATTGTAACAACACTTAGGCACTATAAAACTTGCATAACCACACAATAAATTCTCCAAATCATAGAGGAAACTTTATCATGTGGATTTGAACCAAAATACAAAAGAACCATGCAAAACTACACAATGATTGAGGTCACAATATTTAGGTTTCCTTTTAATATGAACTCAACATGTGATATACTAGCACCAACAACATAACAATAGCAGGTACTCAGTTATCCATGAAAATATAAGTCCAAGTAACAACATACCATCAATACATCACATCTACAACCACTATTATTTTCAACACATTTGGATTCATAACATAAAACAACCTAACAAGTCAGACAAGCAACATCACCAACAATATATAAACTAAAAAGTTAACAAACAAGAAGGCATATAAATATCGATTTTAAATATATATTAAAACCAGAAAGATATACACCACAGTTGAGGCCTCTTTTAGTCTTTGTCTCTTCTCCTCATCCTGGAGCTCCTCATCTCTTATTCTCCACTACTCATTTGCCTCCACTACAATGCTCTTCTAAAATCTTCTTCCTCTTTAAAAAGAAAGCTAACATGGGACAACCAGGAGTCACAAGAGATGATTTCTTTCCCATTCTCACAAAATAAGGGAAATTGAATAATTGTTTACATTAGGAAATATTTCCAAAAAACATTTAAAATTTCTCCCAACATCACCATGTGATTATTCCATCACATTGAAAAGTTCTAGTCCAGTCTTCATCATATTTAGTGCTCCATCATTGCACTTGCATCATTAATGCCCTACACTTTGTGTCTTGATGTCCCTAAAACTCCTATATTATTTCCAAATTAAAAACTAGAGTGTGGATGGGGCAATGAGAATCATAGAGATACCAACTAGTGAAGAAACAACTATTGTTCTAGTATTAGTATATTAGTAACCCAACATTTATTGTTAACTAGGAGCTCATAGGCTTAAAGATGCAAAACTGGAAATACCTCAAAAGACCTTGGAAATCCTGTAAAACCAATCTCTACCCTAACGAATTCGTTTAACACTCCTCTAAGTTCCTCCAATCAAATATTGAGCTCCTAATGTAAGTCCTGCAAAAATATAATAGTTTATTAAATGTAATCACTATAAATACAATTTTTAGCCTTTTAATTCACTAAGCAAACCATGCATGGAAACTATCTCTATGAAAGAAACAACACCATAATGTAAATTCCATATAATTCACATGATCCTTATGCCAACAGAGCACACTCTCATTGATAATACCCTAATGCATATCCTGCACTCTTGTCCTTTCCTTGAGGAATCCTATGAATATCTAAGAAATTAAAGGAATTGATTGAAGGAATGGAAAAGAGGCAGAAATCATAGATGGATTCCAATTGCAAGATCCAAAAAGGTGTAATATGTGGGCCTCATGGAGGAAAAAGTGAATGAAATAAGAAAGGAATTGAATAACTAAAGGCTAATAGATTCATTCAAGAAGGAGCAACAACAAACTGAGAACAAAAGGCTATGAGAGAAGTTGCAAGAAAAAGAGATACAACTTGCCACTACGGCAAGTTTATCCTTGGAAGAGATAGAATGAAGCAAACCATATAAATCCTATGCCATGTTCCTCAAGGAGTAGTGGATCCAATTCTAGATAAAGACATTATCATAGCATGGCTCTCTACCTTTCCAATACTACAAGAAGATCATTTAATTTTGCCAAAAGGCAAGTATTGAGGATAGAGCCAAACTAGTTGAGTTCTACATGAAAAATATGATACTCAAAGACATGAAATTTTGGGACCCCAATTCTACATTTGGGGACATGCAGCTAATGGCGCTAGCCTGTTGGTTGACCCATGAAGAAACCAGAGTTGAATAAGTAAGGAGGGTGATGGAAAAATAAGACAAGGAGCATGTTTAAAAAAAAAATCCAAAAGATCCCAACAACCAAAACACATCTGGAATTCATCCTTGCTCAACAAAGTTACACTAAGTTGGAATGTTCAATCTATTTCCTCATACCGAAAGAAGATGAGAGGATTCATGAATGTGTCCTTCCATATGGTCCATCATGTGTTTTAGATGGTAATGCTTCTCCTAAATCCTTTTTTACAAATGACGCATTGGTATCAACTAATCCATCATGTGTCATTAATTTTTTTTAGGGTTGTTAAAAAAAGAAAAAAATTGTTTTAGTCCTCATGCCAATCTCGTGTGAGCTACTCTCATGGTGACCTGTTGATTCTGATTTTCTAGAGAATCAAATGGAGTGACAAGGTCTACTCCTCCTAGAGAATGGGATGGTTTTTGGTTGAAATCTTCCCCAAAATCTCGATTTTACACGTAGTGGATTATTCCATGGCATTGTGCCCCTAAACCCTTGTGAGCACATCTAGGTTGGTGTTGCATGGTTCTCAAGAGAACAAACATGCAACACCAACCCAATTAATGATAGACTGAGTTACCCTGACTACAAATAGCTGAGGACTAAGGCACACACATATTTGTTTTCCCTATCAAATTCAACTATATTTTATAAACCATTTTACATATACAGCCAAAAAGAGAATATGGATTTTCCTCCATAAGTTCCATGAGAGATTCTTCATCTAACCCTCAAGTTTTCTCACCTCAGCAAATTTAATACATGTCCATTTAGAAAACAACGCAACAATAGGTCAAATGGGCTTTTAAAGACCCAAACACGAAACCCTAAAATGTGTGTTGTAGGCACTATAATATAATTTCATAGCGTAGAAAAAAAAATCATGTAGGTGCCATGTAATAATTTCATAGCACCATAAAAACTGTGTTTTTTTAATTAGTAGAAGGTGAAATTACTTGGACTTCTTCTATTTGACTTCCCACAACCTTAACTTACTCATTGACACAAGAAATGATTCCACTTACCCTCCAATTTTTTTCCAGGGCTAACTCACATCTACAAGGGTTTTGACAACATTCAACAATATTGGGTGCTCTATTTTATGTAGTAACAACACATCAATCACTAATAGAAATCACACAACCATTATTATAGGAACAACTACACATTCTTCTACACAATTTACAACATGACTTGAAAAAAGGAAAATGGGTAATCTCGCCATACAACTTTTCTAATAAAAAACAATCAAAGAGGCATTTTCTTGACATCATTTCAAAACATAATTATATGTTCAACTGTAACAACACTTAGTCACTATAAATCTCACACAACCACACATTCACTACTCTAGTACACAAAGGCCACTTTCTCGCATGGATTTGAACCAAAATACAAAAGAATCGTGCACATATGCACCACGATAGAGACAACAATATTCAGGTTTCTTTTCAATATGAACTCAACATACAATATACTAGTAGGACCAACATATCAATAGTAGTTACTCAATTATCCATGATAATATAAGGCCCAATAATGGCATGCCACTAATACATAACATATATAACCACTACACTTCTCAACACGTTCAAATTCCTAACATAATTCGAGTTAACAATTGCAAACCAACAACTTCACTAACAATAGATAGATAGAAAAGTTAACAAATGTAGAGGCATATAAATATGAAATTTGAATATACATTAAACTATCCAAATATACAATGCAACCCAGGCCTCTTTTGACCTCTGTCTCTTCTCCTCATTTTGGAGCGCCTCTTCTCTTCTTATCCAATGTTCTTCTTCCTCCGCTCCACTACACTTCTCAAACACTCTTCCTCTTTAAAAATAAACCTAACATTTTACAACCAAGGGTCACAAGAGATGTTTTGTTTCCCCTACTCAATAAGTAAGGGAAACTGAAACTTCATTTACAATAGGAAATAATTCCATAAAAATTTTAAAAATTTCTCCCATCATCACCCTGTGACCATCCCATCATATTGAAAAGCATCGATCTAGTCTTCATCGAATTTAGTGCTCCATCTCTGCACCTACATCAAACTTCCAAGGGAAAAAAATTTATGACCTTCTTGTCATATGAATATAATATTTTCATAACAAGCTCAAATCATGAGCTGCAACATGTCTCTGCAATAACAAGTATCTACCTTGCTACATAATACCTCACCAAGCATTTCTCTGGGTTTGGGTTTTTGGAATCTTCCTAGTCCTCTTCTGTGGAACCCTTTCAGCACTCATTTCTCTAGGTTGTCGCAAATATCATCACCTTCCTCTATTTTCACTTTCATGGTGAAACTTAAAAATATTACTAGATCTTTAATCAACTTGTGCCTTCTTCTACTACTTCTGTTGCAAACTCTGACAATTTTTTTTTTGAATTATTCAAACTTGGCATTACATTGCTCAAAAATTTCCATAGAATTATGGTTTGCCTCTTCATACAACCAACTATACCGTCTTTATTTCCTTTTATCAACTTCATATTATAATCCAGTCCTTGGCTGAAATTTGGTATATTTAGGATACTACATACCTTCTCTTGTCACATAATTTGAACAAAATTATGGTTTATCTCTTTCCTTAACAACATATTGCTTATAGCTTACAATTTCATCTTCATCATCATCCAAGAAAATATTTTTCTTTTCCAATTTTTATTTTTCATTCGGAATATGAAAACCTTGGTTCATTATCCTCTCTCCCGAGAATTCCAAATACCCATATAATTCAAAGACATATTCTTGAATTGTATTTATTTTAACCTCTATTAAATATTCATCACATGTATCTTTTTCCAACCATTCCTCCAAAACTCTACCTCTTGATTTGTTCTCTCTTAACATTTTTTTTAAACAAATATTAAACTATTTTTCTGTATGGATTCTTCAAAATTTCCATACATATAATAGTTATGATTTTTAAGATCGCATAAATTCAGAATTTCTATTGTATACTCCTCCATGTCATGCATAATATCTTCATTTCACACTAAACTACTCTAATTTTTTCTTCCAATTTGATGTACCTATTTTGTCTCAGATTCCTTTGCAAGGAATGCCATCTCACCTTCTTCTTGCTCATTATCTAACCATAACTTTGGTAATCTTGAATTTCTTATATAAAATGTTTCACATGATTGAGTTCTTCTTAACCATCTCCTCAAAATATTCATCACGCATTCCTTTGAGTCTAAATGCTTTAGAACTTTTATTGTTCTACTTGTGACTTTCCTCTAAACCCTTGCTATGACTAATGGCAATCATCTTCATCTCTCCCTCTTGTGTACTCTCCTTGTCTACTACTGAACTTCATCAAGCCCTGGCTCTCTCAGTAACAACTATATTACTTGTCACCTATGCCAAGTCATCCTTCAGGTGCCTTCTCTTCTCCAGGTTATCTATAGTAGAACCTCTTCTTGAGCACTCTCTCTCTTTGCTTTCAAAGTTGTTGGTTGTTGCATATTCAATTGCCCACTCTTCTTAGTTTCTAGCGATTTTTTTCCTGGTTGGGTTATGTCACCATTCTTCATCTAACAACTTTCTCTTTTCTTTTTTCTTTGAGATAGCTTACATCTTATAGTAGTTTCTACCGATTCAAACATGCAACCACAATTATTTTAATGACCAACTTAACATAAACATTACATTCAATTTTATAAGATCTATAACAATATATCATCCTCCACAATATTTCTTATACCTACTTGTTCAACCTATACCTTTCCAACCAATACACTTGCTTTTCCTGAAGAGCATATCAACTCTGCACTTCCCTGCAATGATCTCACTTACTTCATAAGAATTCAACCTGTCCCCCTCTACTGTAAGGTTCTTCTCTCTTCAACCTCTTTAATTTTCAAGTTGTATTCAAACCTGAAAATTCTATCTGTACATGGATAAACTCTTCTCAACATGAAAGCATCTCCACTATCACTTCATTTCACTTTTAGTTGTACTATAACTCTAAAGTCTAATATCTGTTGTTTTGACTACGTCACTAAAGAGTGAAAATTCCCTAATATTCTCCAATGAATGTAGCTTACTATGATACCACTTGATGACAGATCGGGTTACCCTCACTATCAATAACCCAGGACTAAAACACACAGAACTCTATTCTCTCTATCATCTTCGACTATATTTGGTAAAACATCTTACATATGCAGTCAAAAAGAGAATATTTATTTTCCTCCATAAGTTCCATGAAATATTCTTCATGTGACCCTGAAGTTTCCTCAAACATATAATTGAATATGCGTCCATATAGAAAATGATGAAAACGAAAGCCAAACAGAATTTTAAAGACCCAAACACACATCCCTGTAACTTTCTATTGTAGGCGCTGTAAAAAAATTTCTTAGCACCCCAAAAGTTGTGGTCTTCAAGTTTCTGGAAGGTTAAAGGACTTGGCATAGTCAGCCTTGTTCTAACTGACTTCCCATAGACTTAACTAACTCCTTGATGCAAGAAATGATTCCACTTACCTACCTTAACCTCTTTTCCAAGGCTAAGTCAAATCTACAACGGTGTTGACATGATTCAACAAAACAGGGTGCTCTGTTTTATGGAGTAAAAACACATCAATCACTAACATAAATCATGAAACTACCGTTCCAGGCACAAACTCACATTCTTCTATAGAGTTTACAACATGAATCCAAAAAATAAAACTGGGATATTTCACTATACAACTTTGCCAATTGGAAACAATCAAAGAGGCATTGTTTTGACAACATTTTCCAAAACATAATGCTATGTTATATTGTAACAAGACTTAGCCACTATAAAATTTACAAAACCATACAATCTATTCTCCAAGTCATAGAGGAAACTTTATTATGTGGATTTGAACCAAAATACAAAAGAACCATGCAAAAATACACAATGATTGAGGTCACAATATTTAGGTTTCCTTTTAATATGAACTCAACATGTGATATACTAGCACCAACAACATATCAATAGTAGGTACTCACTTATCCATGAAAATATAAGTCCCAATAAGAACATACCATCAATACGTCACATCTACAACCACTATTCTTTTCAACACATTTAGATTCATAACATAAAACAATATAACAAGTCCAGACAAGCAACATCACAAAAATATATGAACTGAAAAGTTAACAAACACGAAGGCATATAAATATCCAATTTAAATATATATTAAAACTAGAAAGATATACAACACAGTTGAGGCCTATTTTGGTCTTTGTCTCTTCTCCTCGTCTTGGAGCTCCTCATCTCTTATTATCCACCACTCATTTACCTCCACTACACTGCTCTTTTGAAGTCTTCTTCCTCTTTAAAAAGGAAGCTAACATGGGACAACCATGAGTGAAGAGAGATTATTACTTTCCTATTCTCACAAAATAAGCGAAATTTAATATTTGTTTACATCAGGAAATATTTCCACAAAACATTTCAAATTTCTCCCAACATCACCATGTGATTATTCCATCACATTGAAAAGTTATAGTTTAGTCTTCATCATATTTAGTGCTCCATCATTGCACTTACATCATTAATGCCCTACACTTTGTGTGTTGATGTCCCAAAAAATCCTAGGTTATCTCAAAATTAACAATTAGAATGTGGATGGGGCAATGAGAATCATAGAGATACCAATTAGTGAAGAAACAACTATTGGTTCTAGTATTAGTATATTAGTGACCTGACATTTATTGTTAACTAGGAGGTCGTAGGCTTAAAGATGCGACAGTGGAAATTCTTGAAAATACCGTAGAAATCCTACAAAACCAATCTTTAGCCTAACCAATTCATTTAACACTCCTCTAGGTTCCTTCAATCAAATATTGAGCTGCTAATGTAATTCCGGCAAAACTACAATAGTTTATTATAAGTAAATATAATTCTTAGCTTCTTAATTCACTAAGCAAACCATGCATGGAAACTGTCTCTATGAAAGAAACAACACCATAATGTAAATTCCATATAATTTACACGATCCTTATGCCAACAGAGCACACTTTGATTGATAATACCCTAATGCATATACTGCACTCTTGTGCTTTCCTAGAGGAAACCTGCGAATATCTAAGAAATTAAAGGAATGGATGGAAGGAATGGAAGGGAAAGATGGAGAAATCATAGATGGATTCCAATTGCAAGATCCAAGAAGGTGTAAAATTTGGGCCTCATCCAGGAAAAAGTGAATGAAATAAGAAAGGAATTGAATAACTAAAGGCTAAGGGATTAATTCAAGAAGGAGAAACTATAGACCGAGAAAAAAAGGCTAAGAGAGAAGTTGCAAGAAAAAGAGATACGACATGCCACTACTTCAAGTTTATCCTTGGAAGACATACAATGAAGAAAACCATCCAAATCCTATGCCATCTTCCTCAAGGAGTAGTGGCTGCAATTCTAGATAAAGACATTATCATAGTATGCCTCTTTACATTTCCAATACTACAAGAAGTTCATTTAATTTTGAAAAAGGCAAGTATTAAGGATAGAGCCAAACTAGTTTAGTTTTACATGCAAAATATGATACTCATAGACGTGAAATTTTGGGACCCCAACTCAAGATTGGGGGACATGCAGCTAATGGCACTAGCTTATTGGTTGACCCATGAAGAAACCAGAGTTGACTAAGTAAGGAGGGTGATGGAAAAATAATACAAGGAGCATTTTTAGATCACAAAAGAATTAGTGAGCCCTAAGGCTATCATTAATAAACACCACCTCATCTCTAGTAATCTTGAATTGGCGCCATGGTATATGACAACCCAAGAGAAAACTATCCTCCATTTTGAGGACACCTTTAGGATGTTGGGGACATAAATGTTTCATTCTTGCCAAATAATATGGCATGCTCTGCCTCACAGTTTGGAAATTAGAGTGTGCCACTCTTGAGAAACACTAAGGAATTCCTTGGAGAGAACCCCAAAATTGAAAAGAATGATGAAAAGTTTGAAGATCAATTGGATAGGGCTCAAACTCAGTCCTCACTTACCGATGAGCCTACAGGAAAGAAGATACTAGCAAGAGAACAAAATGAATAAACAAACACAGAAGAAAATGCAGGGTTCTATCCACAGCAAGGCACACCATCTCAAATGCCTTCGGATTTCAAAGGGATCACCATGGCCATGAATGAACTTTACATCAAAGAATGAGTTTCTTAGAGGGTGAGAAACACCTTCAGCAGAGGGATGGTGATGGTCCATCAATAGGTATACTTTGATGCCCATTATCCTATCCTCTAGCCATTAAAACTCTCATTTTTTCACATTCATTTACATTTTTAGCAATAATATGCTTTGTAGGAAGACTAAAGTGTTCTTGTCATAATTTTTGGAGATATTCACTATGCAGAGGCTTCTTGTAGACATATAGAGAGAATATAAGAGGCTTGTCCACTACACTAACTCTCCAACTTGATCTGAGACCAAATATTCCTCAACAACAACTAAGGAACTCAAGTGCATTTGAAGATCCAAGGGAACGAGATCCACTGATTTCAAGATCTTTTAGGGAAGCAATCCTCCTTTCAATGGAGTTTCCCTTTAGCTACATTTTGTATAAATAAACAAGCCTAAAGGATCGTTACGATACAAACCTTTGTTGGAGATATGAGTTGATACTAAGAGCATAGTGTTTTATATTGTTATCTTCATCTTTCATGTAATGTATGTGACTCTTATTTTTTATCATTGAAAACCTTACCCTTGGGCTACATTTGAGTTAAATTTCGAGGGATGAAACCCTTGGGTTTGGGCACAACCGAGAGGATTTAGTACCTCACATATATTATTTCCTTCTTCTTTTTCAAGTCATTGCATTTATTTCTTGTTTAAGTAGGAATCATATTACAAAAATTGTAGTTGCAGGTTTGACCACTACTGCTTTTGTGGGAAGTGTGGCTGGAAGATCTACAACCACAAGTCAAAAACATGTGTTTATGATTTCTTGGAAATTGTTAGGTTTTGGATTGTAACTCTTCTGCATGCTTAGTTTTTGCAACTTAGAAGTTAGTAGCATTGATTTTGACATTAGATTAAGTATATGTTGTAGGGTATAGTAGATATTAAGGAAATAAAATTGAACTCATCCTTTCCGCTTTCATTTATTTTGTTGCAATATTGATCATTTGATGCATGTACTTGATTATTCTATAGGGATTTTTGTTGACTTGAAGGGATTGAAACACTCATACACATCCACTTAGGTCATTCCATACTGCTCCTGGAAACATCATTACTGTTCTCAAACTTTGCCACCAAGATCACCCTTTTAGGGCCAATGAAGGACACTATGGGCATAACATCTTGTGCAAGATAGGCCTCCGAGGGGTACTAGGCTTGGAAAATTCACTCCCACATCACTCATTTACATTCATCCACCTTCCTTCACGTTCAATACATTATCCTTCCGATCGGAAAGCTCTTGGACTCACTCTTGTAGCAAACCAGAACCTTCTATAGAAATTCCTATAACACTCCTTAAATCCATCCATATTTGATCTAGACCTTGACTCCTACATTTTGAAGTTGAATAATGGCCTCGTGTCTTTGATTTCATGATTAAGCAGAATCCAATGCCACTCAAAACCTAACTTTTCCTCACTGCAAATGAAAAACATCAAGCAATATTAAACTTAGTATTTTTGAATTCCATAGCTGTGTTGAAAAATGAATTCTTCATTTTCAAAGCAATTTTCAATTAGATAAATGATTCATGCAAGTAGAATATTTATGTTATTAGTGCATAAGTAGAGTAGTATGGTTTACTTTTACAATTATAGTACTTTGTCCCTTTCATGAAAGTACAATTATCCATTACATTTAAGGAATCACATTTTCATTTCTGTAGTTACAAACATGTTCATTTGCTTGCAATCATGATATGACTTCATAAGAATTTCTCTTTTAGATAGTTGAAGGAGTAGTCTTTGAATACCGTGATCGAATGTAGTGACTGAGGGTGACATGAGTAGAACACAATCTATTGTGCATATAATCTTGTCACCTCTAAGGTTGTACGAACCCGAGGTTGATAATTTAAGTTGAGAGCCTTGGAAGTTGCAACATACTTGATCCGATACTAGGGCTCATCAATTGCTAAAACCTTATCTAACTAGCTCATCTTATCAATATAGACTTATAAAATCAAGCTAGTTGTGCCAAATCTTTACATACATTGACATGAGAAGACAGAAAAGACTACCAATGCAACAAGAAAATAGGCAGTCATGCTAGCTAATCACTACCCTCATCTGAGAAGAAGTATATGTTGGTTGATATCTTGACTAGAATGGTTAGATTTTGTAAATACTATCAATGATTTCCTCCAACGTTTCTAGTATAACAAAATTCTCCAATTGAGTCTGCTCATACCTCTTTATTCCACTTCCAATATTCAAATGGTTTTTAACCTTGTGCAAGATTTCTTCCATGAATGATGAAGTGAGGAAGCACATGCAATGCACTAAATATAGTTGTAATCGTAACCACCTTGTGTGTGAGTTTGCACCATATCAAGGATAGTGAGGATGGAGGACATTCCCCATCACCCTCATTGGGTGAGTGCTACCAAGTAAATACATAGATAGAAATATATTTATACTATTTATTTATTTAACTTAAACATTTAATAAATTTAAATTTAAATAATAACTATAATTAAAAAAAAATGGTTATATATATACAAAAAAATAGACAATAATCTTCCTATCCATGAGACCATTCTTTTTTATCGGGGCACAAACCCCTAAATCATACACAGGGTTCCCTTTATACAACATTCTTGTTATGAACCATTACATAACTTCCCATATCAAACTTTAAAAATGTTATTGCACATAGCGCCACATTGTAACACTATAGACTGCCTATTCAATCCCACAATGCAGTTCCATAATACCGCGCAATGAAGCGCCATATTTTTAAGAGCTGCAAAAATATAATATATTGACAACACTAAATTACTAGCAGTGTTCGGTTCATGTCAGGTTCACCACACTGCATGCGACCAACACACCAATGACCAAACATGCAATATACAACGTTTCCTCCATATCAATACTGTATTGTACGCATTATAATGCTCTAGAAATAGTATAATTGTTTAGAAAATATTGTGGGCGGGGGGATAGGAGGCGGTTTGACAATGGATTTTTCAGACCCACGTGATTGGTGGAAGGATCTTTGTTCCACGATGTAAGTCATTTGGCATGCAATGCCACATGATATACTCCATATTTTGCAAATGAAATGTGTAATCAACCATTTATTCCAACCTAGTTCATATAATAATGGTTGGTCAAATGCACCTTTACAAGAATTTAAATGCATCCATCAACCAAGATAATCCAAGAGCACTCTATCCACAAATGATCTGTTAAATTCAAGACGCGGCCAGCTTGATAACCAAATTCTCTTTAATATAATGTAAATAAATACTTCCACTCTCCACAACGTCCTCTCTCGATATTTTATTCACATCTTTCAGTGGAAAAAACACCATATAATATCAACGCTATAATATATTAATGTTTGGCACAATATCTTAATACTAACCCATAAAATGAATATATTAACCAAACGCTTGTTTTGTGAGTGTTAGTACAGTAATCGTGTCATGGCATATAGTGGTTTAATTATAGGATACTCAACGCACATCTCTAGAAACTTCCATGAAATGTCCTTCTGTAATAAATCTCCTGCACCTTCTGGTTGCACATTCATCTCATAATGCACTTTTGGCAACTAATTTCATGACTTTTGATGTTCAAATTGTAACAACAATTATTGACTTGTCAACCAAATGTAACGCCCATCTCATCCACTCTTTTTTCTGTTAATTCCCTAATGTATCTTGCTACTGTAATAATAACATCTTAATATACCACAAGCCTTTTAATTCAATGATTCAATTTGCTCTAATAATTTATATTACCTTCATATATTATTTCGTCCTGATATTGCACATACTACCGTTTCTTTAGCCATGTTGCCTTTTAGATTTAAGAAATAGCGATAAGAGTGCCATCAAATTCTCTCCTAATTCAATAGTTGAAATTCTTGTTAATGCCAATGTATCTCCTTGGTATGTTACCCATTGTTCATGTTGTTATTAAATTCTGTCAATACTTCCTGTGCGACATACCCAAATGTATTTTCCAATCTCTACATATTTTGGCCATGATTGAGTTACTTTCACACCCAATTTTTTTTGTAATATGCAATATGATTTCTGGATTCCTAATGGGCGTATTTGTATTGATACAATGTTTTGTTGTGCACTGAAGCTGTTCATGTAATTGTTTCATACTCCATGCACTTCTTATACAAATGTCTTGCGTAGGCACCTTTATTCCCAGCTATATGAAGACGTCCTCAACATTTCTCTATTCTTAACATCTTTCTACGTTAAAGGGAATATAACATTGTCACATTCTTAGAATTTTTTACAATGTCTCCAGAAACATGGTGAATATCGCGAAGGTGGAAACCAGCAGATCCTCTCTAAAAGCTTTGATATTCAAATAGATGATCCTCTAGCTTGCAACAATTTATTTATTTTTATTTTTAAATTAAGCTTAATGGTTTCTAAAGAAAATCTTATTGTAATGAGATGCAAGTCAATAATACTAGTAGCACATACACTCTTGTCTAGGTGTTACTGTGCACATATACTCGTGTCTGAATATTTAATCCTCTTGTGGATTTCAACATGACCATGTATAAGGTCCTCTACACCCTCATTTGATGTCTTAATATCTATGTGTTGTCTGGCATAGTTGATGTGTATGAAATTAAGATTGAAACATCTAATATAACACGATTCATTTATCATATTTCATGAGTGGAATTAGTCTTCTCATATTTTTTATTTCTTTCAAAACAATCTTGGGGTTGATCTCCCTTTGAAATTTTGTTGTTCCTACTACAACAATGAATTCATTTTTCTCTCTCTTGAGCAGCTCCTGTGAGGTCATGACAGCTTCAATTTGTCATTGAATTTTCATACTGCTCATTTTTCTTTCTTTTCCATAGTTTAGTATGCTTCCTTCTACTATCTGCATTTCTTTTAAATTCAGAGTTTGGTTTGCTTTGATTGACTTTCATCATCTGTTTTGAGTTCTTTGGTGTGTTTGGAAATTTGTAGTGTTAGGTTTTGTGTCTAAGGTTTCTACATAAATAGCACCTTATTTGACCAATATATGGCATAACTCGTATGTGTATTCTTGTTCTCTTCTTTACAAACAATTTTCATTCAACGACTTTATGTCCAAATTCATTCCACAAATAGAAATAGTCATAGAAATTATTCTTGTACCTAGTGTATGATTGGCTTCTCTCTTTTCCCACTTGAGGGAGCCTTCTTGTTTCTTGCATCTGTTGTTGATATGTATTGACTTTATTTTTTATGTAGTCTATTTATACATGTATATGTCCATGATAAGAAAAACATTTGATAACTTTCCCAAGAGAAAATAATCTCGTTTGAGATCAACGCAATTTGTTCAACTCATCTTTAGGAGGAAATGACCTTTTTGCAAAAATAATTTTCTTTGAATCAATATTTTCATTTTTATTTTGATGTTTTCCTTTGTTTTTAATCGCGCTCATATTGGCTTCTTGTATATTTAAGTTTGAAGTTGATTTACATTCATTAATCACTACCTTTGAATTATTGTTCTTCTCTTTCGAGTTCTTCTTGGAGACCTTCTGATCTTCAAACTATTTAAGTAATCTGCTCTTTTCATCTAATTCATTATTTGCTAAGACAACTTCAGCTTCCAACGTTTTACCCTCTACCTATTTCTCCTTAACATGACTCTTCATGACCTCTCTAAATATACTTTCTTCTTGAAGTTGTGTCTTGAGGCCAACAGTTTCTTCCTTATGCTCATGTTCTCTCTCATCACATATTTGCACCAATCTTTTCAGATCTTTGTTTTCATTCTTCAATCATTATATTTCAATCAAGGCTATGTCAATATTGGTTTGTTCTTCACTTGATTTTTCTTCATGGAAATAAGGTTCATTCACACTAGCAAAGACCTCATTTTAGTAAACCCTTTCTTTTTTATGGGTATTGTTCTTCTTCTTCCTAATCTTCTCTTTTTCAATAGTGCAACTACTATTGTCTCCTTCATGCATGAGTTGTATTCTATCCCATATTTATTTTACATAATTCAAGTTTATTATCGTATCAAGAACTTTATTATGAAGATTGTTATACATAACACATTTTTCCTTAGCATTCCACTATTGTTCTTTCATATAGGGAGAGTCTTTGCAGTAACCATCAGATACAAGCTTCCATACAACAGGTCCATAAGATCTCATTTTTTTTTAATTATCTCACAATTCATGAAATTTTGTTGCACTCAAGGCAGGTACACATTCATAGTCCATGAATTTAAAAAACCTAATTCAAGCTATTAGGATTACATAGAAGGAACCAGCTCAGATACCAATTGATGAAAACTTGACTAAATTGGGGTGGTTGAATATGTTTAGTCAATTAATGGACATTAAAATTCCTTTATTTAATCCCACTAAAATAAAACATTAAATGAGAAGACTAAAAAATAATGACCAACATATTGAGTATGTGAATAACAAGTAATAAGAAAACCAAAACATCACATCAACAAATAATAGCAACACATATTGACACCAGATGTGAGTGGAAACACATAAGGGGAGGAAACCATGAATTTTTTAATGTGATGCAAAGGCAAGCTCCTACTCGATTATTACATCTAATTTCTGTAGGATCCAACCTACAGGAGGTTGTTACCTCAATTTTATGCAAGTTGCAACATGCATGGAAGTTCAAACTCCCATATGTTTTTTGTAGGCTAGAACCTCAAGGAGGCTCCTACCTCAACAAGTTCCCACTTCATATTTATCAAGCCACTACTCTAAAGGAGACTACAATCCCTTGATGAAAATAAGAAACAATAATGTGCTAGTTTACTTGCTCATAAATTTTTCATATCTCCATCTTCATTTATGCCTCTTCTTCCCTTCAAAACTACTTTACATAAGCTTCAAATGTTCCAGGTAACTAATACATAACACCTCAATCAGCTCTCACACATTCTCTAACTCTCTAACTTCTCTTTCCTTCCAAAATCACATCTTTTATAAATATATTTTGTTGGTCATTTTTATCTCACATAAGAATATCAAGTGAACAAGCTTGACTCTTTTGATTCCACTCATTCATTTTCAAACTCTTCATATTTTGAATATTAGAAAAAAAAACTAAATCCTCCACACAATATTATTTTCATCCACATGTAATTATTAAATTCATGAACATGATGCAAACATCATGTAACATTTTAGAGAGAAGATCTGGCTATATAATTAGGAATTCAGTCCTCATGATCAATAACAAAATTTCCCATTAATGCATCACAAAAAAATCTATGCAACATCTTTCCCTTGGACGTGCATCACAACATATTCATGTCATTGTCTCATCAGCCTTGCTTTTGTTGCCATGGATTCTTACCTTGCCTTTTTTTATCATAGAGTCTTACCTTGCCTTTATGTAATGGATTCTTGCCTTGCATCATAATAATTTTCTGCAACAAATTAGTTTTTAAATCAGCCTTAGACACAACACATGCAAGCATCAATGTTCTTTGGAGCGACAAAGGCATTGGTTGCTACTTTGTTCTATTAACATCAAGCACACCAAGCATAACTTGTTTGTTTAAAACTATAACAACATATTCCTTTTCCTTATTGTTTCTCCTCTACCATCACCTCTTCTCTTCCTGTTTCTTTGTGTTGCTACTCCATTTCCATCTCATCTTTTACTTCTCTTTCGTTGTTTCTTTACCTTGATCAAAATCATACATGCTTGCTACTAGTACTTTGTTTCTCTTTTCATTTCTCCTACTTTGTTGCTCCTTTTCTATGTTGATTCTACTTTGCCATCAATGACAAAAATGTCATCAATCCCACCCTTTGTCATTGATGGAAAGACAAATTTCCTTCCCATTTTGTCCGATGAAGGATTTCTCCTTATTGCTCCATAAATTTTCTTACCTCCCCTTTTGACATCAATGACAAGGGGGGTAGAGGGGAGTATAACATTTTTGAAACAAATCTCCAGATATTTGGAAAAAAACTGTGTGGGGGGGGGGGGGGGGTTGGGTGACAACATATTTAAAAAATCATAAACTACTAACTGAAACCAATGCAATCTAAACATCAATCAAATTAGACACTAGAAATCATTCACCAGAATACCAATCCACATTCTATTCATCACAGAAACTAGATTCTGTCACTGCAAACCTTGATCAAGCATATATTAGAATATATTTGCTATTGTTCTTAGGCATATCTACATGAATATGCTCTTTCCATGAATCATTCTTGCGTACATATCTAAAAACATTGAACCCTCAAACTGAATCACTACCATATTGAAATAATCATTGAATTACTTACAGAATCAATCACAGATATCTAAACCACATACACATAACAACATAATTACTATCCAACAAATCATTCCACAAATCATTCAACCTTAACCATCATTGTTAATTCGAGATCATCATGAGAGATATCATTGACAGACTGAAGCAAAAACAATAGGACAGAGGAGATTGATCAAACATCATATTTGGAAAAAAGTTAGCATATGTGTGTGCTTATTACAAATCACTTATGTGTCTATACGTGCCTTTTAGGAAGAATACCCGCATAAAAGTCATTCAAAGCTATAGAATTGACACGCGACTACCGAGAAGCATGTCTGGGTATGTACACATGTTTCTTCAAACAAACTTGTATACAAATATGTAATTGTTCACACAAACCTTCGCTATAAAACAAAACTTCAGACATACCATATCACGTCATACATAAAACAATCACACATCAAAATAATATCATCACAGACCAAATCCACCCATGAGCATATTATTCAATACATAGTCATTTCAAATCTATTGGATCTTACCAATCATCATATTCTTAGGTACACTCTTATTTCATATCAAACACTCATCGTTAACCCATTACATTCACACAAAACACATTGATCTTCATCTCCTTGTATAGCTTAGGCCTTATCCAATAACATGGGTCAAATCCTTAGTAACTCTGATGGTATTCCTAGATGGGTTCAAATATTTGTTATTGCACTCATTACTACGGGCCAGTACCATGGTAAAGTTCCTTGGTATTTAGGATACCATGGTGCAGAAAATGTATGCATTTTTTCTTTTCCATGCTGGTTTATGTACACATCTTTGCATCATAGAACTCATGTCTATTTCTCAAAACATCACCTTCATCGTTATTCCAACTCTGGACTACTATTATTTTGTCCAAACTCTCTATCACATCTGTACTCATCCTTCTACCATTATTTTGACATATTTTACCAAGTAGGTTGCCATAAAGGACAACTCATACACATCATGCTACAAGTAGGTTGCCATCAAGGACAACACATGATTCATTATGCCAACAATCTCCCCCTTTGGAATTAATGGAAACCACTTTAGTATTTTGTAACCATCACCTGTAAGACACATCAAACTAAGCACTAATATTTTCAAACACCAAGTTACTCTTCCCCTTTGGCATGAGCACTATAGTTCTGATCTGTTGAGTATGAAGATTGAATACTAACCATGCTCCCCCTGAGCACATGCTGAATTTTTTGAAGATATGAAAAGAAGTACATCACTCTATGACTCAACCATACATGATGTTTCCTATCACTAATGATTCATGCATACATTTATCAACCAATAAAGTGTGATTACATATTTGAATCAACATTACATCATGTGCCCAAAAAGATGGGATTACATGACTTGACCACAATAGTCCATACGTGACTGAATTTTACAATGATTTATACCATACGTGTTTACATGAATTTTACATCAAGTGAGAGATATGATATTTATAACCAAGATGAAGAACCTTAATAGTGAGATAGAAAGACCGAGGTAGTGAGAGATATGATATTTATAACCAAGACAAAGAACCTTAAAAGTGAGATAGAAAGATCGAGGTAGTCTTCAACAATAATATATATACGATCTGCACCATAAGCACCTAAGAGTAGAACCATGTACATATCAATAAGAAATGTAATTTCATCAACCTATGACAAAGTATGCATCACCAACAACATAATATTGTTCCATAGAACTCATCCCCTTAAATTCATGAAGGTCATATAGATATTTTGTAGCAAAACAACATACCTTTCCATGCATCAGTGAAATATGTAAGAATCAAGCTTTTCATCTTAAAGTAAAATATGGAAATGTAGCATCATTCATCAACATCATCAATATGTAAAATATGCCATGTCTCCAAGTATCATCTAGGAGATGTAGCATCAGTATATCAATAACCATGTCTTTATGAAACCCGCAACAACATCATTTTTCTTGGCCCATTATCTTCATACAAGAAGAATTGTCATATCAAAACCATTTCACCAATATGAAACTCAAGTACTCATCTATATGATCCCTTCTAGTAATATGTATGACCTTATTATCATCGTCAATGAATCATAATATTGTGAAATCAACCCATTTTGATCTCATATCAGTAAGATCAACATTCTATTTTCATGTTATATGTATCGTCATATACATGCATCAAAAATTTGATTAGCATCATTCATATTTCACCATAGCCAACCCATAGTAGTGGCATACCATGATGCAACATATAGTAATCATTCAAAAACTTCAACAACATGAGTATCTTCAACAACATCATTAATATAAGGATCATTATGTAACAAGAAATTTTCAAACAATCATAATGCCAACAATGGGCTACTAGAGGCATAGAAAATGACACCCCTAAATCTGTGGCAATGGTTCACTATCATCTTTGATCGCAACAACTCATCCATCAGTAAGGTCATAAGAAAAGTTCATCAATCAGTAAATCCATGTCATCAATTTCATATTGTAGTAATTCATAACATATTATAATCCAATACCATTTCTAATTAGCATCCACTGACCATAACCAATAACATCCAAATAAGAAATCCAAATATAAATTGTCTAAAGCATATCATAGGCTTTCCCTAATCTTTTCCCAATGTTTCTTCATCACAAGAAAACATATGCGACTATCTGTATCATAGCTCACATATATGTATGTGACTATCCTTTATAATAATCACATATAGAAAGTAAAATGTTGAAATTTTATAACCACAAATCCCCATAAACATGTATTACATATACGCATTCGTTGCTATTACATAGGAGATACTATTAGTAACCATGAATATTAAAAGAACCATGGGAATAATCATCAACATAAGTATTGCTCCCATTGAGATTATACATCACTAATCCCAAGGACCTGCTAATCATCTTATGTTCACATAATGTCATGCACCACACATCCCTTCTATAGTTATTGTTAGAACTATTCATTTAACAATAATGGACTACAATGGGCAGCATATTCTTTTACAATGAGTCTGAGTACTCCTCATATCTATGAGAATTTATTTCTTTAAGCACATATAATTTGTCTAGGTTTCTATATCCTGTTTCTATGACCTTTCCAGATTCTTCATCTAAAATTTTTTCATTTGGTTTATGTAAACACAATTAATTTTCCTTTGTTGTCCACTTCACCTACACTCCAAATATTCTTCTTTAGCCCTTGAATTAATAAAGTATCAGCTTCTCCTTTATTTTTATTAATTCTAGCTCTACGTTTTCCCAAATTTTGATGGAGCATTATATCCAAGAATAAAATTACCATATTGGTTTTTCTTGATAGAATCCATCTTACTCTTATCTCTAGTCATGTGATGAGAGCATATGCTCTCTATGTACCATTCATATTATTATTCAAATGAGTAGAGAGCAAAGCCACACCTAATCTATTGTTCTTCTTTCTGCTTATTATGAGAAATGTTGGTGGATCCATATTTTCATGTATTTTGTCAACAATATTCTTATATGATTGCTCGTCATGTTGTCTGAGGTGATCCATAGATTTTTTCCTTCATTCTTTTCCTACATGCCCAAACTTGTTGGAAGCATAACATCTTATATGATCAGAGAAATCATAATATTTATGTTTCATATTCCTTATATTGCAATCAATAACTTTGTGACCAAATATATTGCAAGAAAAACAATATCCCTTAAATAATCCTAAGTACCTTGAATATGATGATATTTCTGTGAAGATGTTATTTTATTGCGATTGAAAGAATCTGGTTTTGAAATTTGTTGTAGTGTGTCCATAATTCTGACATATAAAACATTCAACATTATTGATTAGATGAGAGAATCGATTAATTTTTTTATAGTTAGGAGTAAATGACTCTCTTTTAAGGTTCAATTTTCTTGGTTGTTGATCAGGTTGACTTCTTATCTCTTTGTTGAGAATTTTAGGTCTTATATTGTTACCCTTTAATTTCATTGCATAAGCTTCTGAACTAGATTCTCCTTCAACAGTCTCATGAAAACCATGATTTAATGGCTGGAGACCTTTGACTACTAAGAATAATATCCAAAATCTTAGTACTATCTCCAAATCTTAAATATTTACCTTTTTATTCTAATTTAACTTTTATAATGTTTACCTGAACCTCCATTATTTGATATTTCTTTTCATTTTCTAGATACTGCTTCTTCATACCTTCCACAAGCCTTCTTCATTTTTCCTCTTGTTCCTTTATTTTGATAATCTCTTCTTTTAGCCCATTTTATTGTTCTTCAAATGCTTGAAGTAGTTCTTGATTTTACTTATTTGATTTTTCAAGATCTCTTAAAGAGACGATCTCAACTACAAGACCTCCACAATATTGTTCAAATTCGACGAAAACATTTACTGATTTAATATGATCTTTGTTATCATATGCTTGCAACATATCTTTAAGATTAATAATATTTTTCAAGGCATAATCAATTTTTGTACTAAGATACAAAATTATTTCTAACCCGTCTTCGTCTAAGTCAACAACTCCATCTCACATAACAAAGGTTGTTTTCTTATCATGTTTATTTTTTGACACATTGTTAGGGAGAGGATTACCTAATAGTTCCATTGATAAGTAATCTTCCTTTGATATTTCTTCATAGATTTCCTGTAGCTTATACCACACTTTCTTTGTAGTTTTATAATGCATAACCTTATTTAATGTTGAAATATGTATGTTATAAAAGATGTCACTTAATGCCTTACTGTTCCTTTTATCTTCCTAATCTGATGGAGGGATTTTAGTGTAGTTATTGCATACTAAATACTAAACATCATGGTTCATTCTATTAGACTTCATATTTTCATTCCATTGTTGATAATTCTCTTTACTTAGCATAGGCACATCTTCATTGTCTGATATTTCTATCTTGCCTTGATATTCTACATCTAGAGGCATCATTTTTTAGTTTTTTTTTTTCTCTTTAGAGTGCTTACTTTAACCTTTACCCATGAGTGCAACTTTAGTTGTTTCAAAATTATTATTTCATAGATGACGAAATGGACCAAAGTTAGAAAAAAATCCATACTTGATAATTATTTGTTACAGTCTTCTTCATTCTTAATCAATAGGAAGAAGGGTGCTCTCAAACCTAAATATTTGTTGACATTTGTAACTGTCAATGCATATGATATATCACTATCACAATTTTAGGAATCCCACCTTTGAGTGACCTTCTTATTTCCCATCATCTTAATGGATCTCCTTCAAGAGATCAAGCTTCTTCTTAAGGACCTTCTATGATAACAATTGTTGGGAAACATACTAAGAGGGTCGGGGGGTGAATCAATATTTTAAAACTCACTTATACTTTTCTTTTCTTATTCAGACTTATGTATGTGAATTTACTAAAGTGAACTTGCGTATGTATGTGATTGTTATGTAGACAGCTAAGGTATATGCAGTTAACTTATTTTTCAGTTAATTCATCATATATTTGACTTGACCAGTGTATTAGTACTTCAATAGACTTTAATTAAATAGTAACCATGTGTAGTAAGAACAACATAAACCATCACACATATGAAACGCATCAACACACATGAACACCAAGATTTTTTTTTTCGGTCGAAACCCAATTATGGAAAAAATCCATTGCTATTATCATCTATGTCTTTATCTTTTGTTATAAGGAAAAAATATTACAATCTTGTATTAGTTAAAACTCATAACAACACATAGGCATCCACATGTAGAAATCTACAACCTTCTCTACTTATCCAACACTTACTGGAAGGCAGCTCCAACACCTTGATCTCGTTTACCGACAGCCAACAGAAGGGAGCTCCAACCCCCTAATCATATTTACAAGCTATCATTGAAAGGAAGCTTTGACTTCCTCATTGAAGGCTCCAACGTTCAACACCTCTGTGGACCACATTTCAAAATTTTCATACTGGATCCACATGAATCAAAACATCAAGTTTGTTTGCCACGTTTCATCATATTTTTAGATTGGACCCACTACTATCATTTAGGCTCAATATCAAGTAATAAAACTAAAACTAGTCATCATATCAAATCACTTAATCACTATACCAACTGAGACCCAAATCAATCTCAATAATCAAAGAAGTTAGATCACTGTAAATCCATTCACCAGAATACCAATCCACATATTGTTCATCACAGAAACCAGATTCTATCACTGAAACCCTAATCAACCATATATCAGAATATATACACTATTGTTCTCAGGCATATTCACGTATATGTGTTCTTTCCATGAAGAATTCATGCTTACAAATCTAAAAGCAATGAATCCAAAATATGAATAATTCTCATACTAAAACACTCACTGAATCACTTATAGAATCAATCACAGATCTCTGAACCACACATAGATAGCAAAATTATTACTATTCAACAAATCATTCCACAACTAATTCAACCTCAACCATCACTATTAGATACTTCATTGACAAAGAGCAATAAACTCAACAATATTAAACCGACTGATCAAACATCATATTCAAGAAAACCCTAGCATATGTAAGCGCTACTTACAAATGATTGTCGTTATGCGTCTTTCAAGAAGCATACACGTGTACAAATATGTCCAAACCATAGAATTGAAATGTGACTACCCAAAAGCAAATCCACATATGTATCCTCCTTTCTAGAAACAAATTTGCATACAAATGTGTATTATTAACACAAACCTTCATTGCACAACATAACTTCAGACATACCCACATATTAACATACATATAATAATCACACATCAAAACATTATCATCATAGATCAAATCAACCCATAAGAAAATTATTTAACACATATTCATTTCATATATATTAGATCTCATCCATCATGATAATCCAAGGTGCACACTTATTTCAAATCAAACACTCATTAATAACCCATCACATGCACACAAAACACTTTGGTCTTCATCTCCTTATATAGCTTAGGCCTTATCTAATAACCCAGGTCAATCCTGAGTAATGTCGATGGTACTATTGGAGAAGACCAAATATTTGTTGCTCCACTCATGACAATGGGGAAATACCATGGTAAAGATCCTTGCTATTTATGATACCATGGTACAGAAATTACACACACTTCTTCTTCTCCATACCCACATATGTACACATATTTTCATCATAGAACACGCATGTACTTCTCAAAACATCGCCTTCATCATTATTATGTCTCTGGACCACTATGCCTTTCTCTAAAGTCTTTGTCACATTTGTACTCATCCTGCTACTGTTATGTTGACATCTTTTACCAAGTAGGTTGCCATCAAGCACAAATCATATGCATCCTGCTACATGTAGGTTTCCATCAAGGAAAACACAATAGCGATAATTCCAACAAGATACATTTGTCTTAGATTTATTTCTTCCATGCATATCAACAATCCTCTAGTATTGAGGTGTTTAAATAAAAATCAAATTCATCGTGAAACCCACTACCAAATCCGTGATATTAAAAGTCACTATCACCCATTCTTCCAAATTCTAACTATGCTAGGAGCCCATTTTTTCAAAGTTCTTACACTTAAAAATTAGCATAGCCCTCCATTTCAAAACTTCTTAAGTGCTTAAGAAAACACACTAGTATCGATATTCTATATAAGATAGATTCCAAATGAAATATTCAGGCCCAGGATTTGGATACCGAGTCAGTGACTGAGTTTTAATGTGACCCACAATCACCTCTTTGATTGTAAATCAGGATTGATGTGTGTCATTTATAGCATCACTCAAAACCTTATATTGCTTATGAATTTGGGTCATGTTGGAAACTTCAACAAACTCCATCGAACGTTCTTTGAGTAAGAGCAACAACTAAACTAAGTATTTCGTTTGATGACCATTGGTAATGATTATTGGATAGCCAAGCCAAATCTGTCAATTTCAATGTTACTATCAAATGTAACTGTGCTCAAGAAGCATGGCTTGTAGACTCGAACGATAATTAACATTTCTCTTAATGAAATGGTTCCTTATGTGACTTCCCTTAGGTATTTGGTCCCATTCACTATGTTAAAATATCTTCTTTATAATATTTGACATGACTATGTTGGCTGATTTTCAATACCAATAGGTGAACATAATTTATTAGGGCACACAACTCAATACAACAAAAAAAAATATATCAACACTACACTTAGCGATGTAGTCAAACATTACAGATATACTCCTCATTCATAAGATGGAAAAGTTCACATCCATAGTGAATTCATTTGTGCCTGAAGAGAACTAGCACACAAATAAGTTATATAAAGCGTCGATATATCAAAGATGTCGCTAGATTCGAACAAAAAAGAATTATACCTGTAATAGTGAATATGCAACACAAAAAAAATAATTATAATTATTATTTTAACATAATTAGAGCTTTTAAAGCTAAACATTCAATAATATTCCATTCCATCTCTCTGGAGCAAGTGGGAGTGATATGATTCTGTAAGCTGTCGAATATTTGTCGATATATAACACCAAATCCGATTACCTGCCCCACATTAATGACCTTCCTTCCAACATATGAAGCTACCAATGCCTGCCAATACTTTAATATGAGCATTTATAAGACCTGACAACTATCTTTTGTTCCATGACCATGAAAACATCCAAATCCTCGTTATGTGCGTCCTCCATTGAGTTATGAGATTTTCCAAGATAGAGAAGCCAACATTCGCATGTTTGCAATAGAATGCGTCGAAAGGCATTTGCAAGGGATGCATCAATTCCAATAATATCAAATTCAATCTCCTTCCCACTAAAGTTGGTAACTTCCACTACAATTTTTTTGTAGAAATCATTCAAGCATAAACTAATATCAACTCCATCTGGTAGGTCGGACTATAGATATCTTCAAGAGTATTATATGCCCTTTGTATGAGAAGGAGTATCGACTGCAAAAATGGCTTTGGTTCTCTATAGTTCTAAGTGTAGGGGAAATTCTCCCTTTGGGACAGATGACATGTCCAATGCTTCAACTTTCTTGGATATTATTGTTGATGACACATGAATAATTTCAAAGCCTACTAAAATATTGGAGGTTAAAAAGACGAGAGTTCATTAGCATATATATTCCAACAACATGTGGTATTGAATTATACGTTTGGTTTTCCAAATTATGCCTTCTTCCATCTATCTATCCATGAGACGATTTTTTCTGTTAAGGCATCATACACAGGGTTACCTTTATCCAACATTATACAACATTATTATTATGCGCCATTACATAGTGGTCCATATGCAGCATGAAAATGTTTCTTGCACATAATGCAACAATGCAATGCTATATGCCACCTAATTCAATTACACAATGCAACTCCATAATACTAGCCTATGCAGTGCCATATTTTTTTGAGTCGAAACATTATAATATATTGACAACATTGAACTACAAGCAGTATTTGTTTCATGTCGGGCTCACCACACTGCTGCGACCAACACACCAATGACCAAACGTGCAATATATAACACTTCCTACATATCAATATTATATTGTACATATTAAATTTTCTAGAAATAATATAATTATTTAGAAAATACTACTAATATAAACTTGTGTGATGGTGTTCTCCACCAAATTGACATTGGGTTTTGTAGACCCACATGATTGGTGGAAGGATCATTGTTCGAAGACTATATTCATTTGACATGCAATGCAACATCATATACTCCATATTTTGCTAATGCAATGTATAATCAACAATTTATTCCATCCTATCTCATATAATAATGGCTTGTCAAATTCTCCTTTACAAGAGTTTAAATGCATCCATTGACCAAGATAATAAAAAAACGCTCTTTCCACAAATGATCTGTGAAATCCAAGACCAAGCATGCTTCATAAAAAAATGATCTGTAATATAATGTAAATATATATTCCCACTCTCCATGGTGTCCCCCCCTGATATCCACATCTACAACATGGTGGTTGAAATATCAAGCTTTTGATTTATAGCGATTTCACCATCGTAAATTAAATTCATTCAATTCAAGGAATTTATTCACAACATTCAACGGAGAGAACACCATGTAATATCAAGGCTACAATTTATTAATTACTATCACAATATATAAAGACTGACCCATATGATCAATATATTAACCAAATTGTCATTTCATGAATCTTGTTGTAGTACTCTTGTTCTAGCATACAATGGTTTAATTATAGAATACTTAGCACACACCTCTAGAAATTGTCATGCAACATCCTGCACCTCTTAGTCCTCATTCTTCTCATAATGCAATTTTGATAACCAATTTGGTTGACTTCTGATGTTTAAGTTGTAACAACATTTATTGACCTGTCAGGCAAATGTAACACCCATCTCATCTAATCCTTTGTCTGTTCTATCGATAACATATCTTGCTACTGTATTAATGAATTCTAAATCATTCAATTTTCTATGTTAATGTATATTATTCTCATGTTTTATTTTTGCCTTGTATCCATGAATTCTATCATTTCTTTACCTATTTTTCATTTTAGATTTTGGAAATAGCGTTGAGAGTTCCTTCTAAGTCTCTCTCAATTCATCTATTTAAATTCTTGTTAATGCCACTATAGCTCCTCAGTATGCTACAAATTGTTCATGTTGTTGCTAAATGCCATCAACACTTCATGTGTGACATCCCTAAATTTACTTTCCAGTCTCTACATCCTTCGACCATGTTTGAATTCCTTTCACACCAAATTTTTTTGTGTAATATTGCAATATGATTTCTAGATTCTTGATGGATGCATTGGTATTGATACATTGTTTTGTTGTGCACCAATGTTGTTATGTAGTTTTTTCATACTCAACGCACTTTTTATAGAAATGTATTATGAAGGTGCCTTCATAATATTCCCAACCATATGCAAACGTCCTCAATATTTCTCTATTCTTAACACTTTTTTGAGTTAAAGGGAATATAACATTGACACATTCTGAGAATTTTTTACATTCTCTTCAGAAACATTGTGAATATTGCGAAGGTGGAGATCATCAGATCCCTACTAAAAGCTTTGATATTCAAATAGATGGTCCTCCAGCTTGCAACCTTCTTTTTTTTTTTTTTTTTACTTAATCTTACTTACTTCTAAATAAACTCTCGTTGTAATGAGATCCATGTCAATAGTACCAATAGCACATATACTCTTATTTAGGAGTTACCATGCAAATACAATGTTGTTTGAAATGTTGCTCCTCTTGTGGATTTCAATATGACCATGGATAATATCCTCTACACCCTCATTGGATGCCTTAATATGTATGTGTTATTTGGCATAGTTGAAATATATGAAATTAGGATTGACACATCCAATACAACAAGATTCCTTTGTCATATTTCATGAATAGTATTAGCCATATTATATCTTTTTATTTCTTTCAAAACAATCTTGGGGTTGCTCTACCCTTGAAATGTTGTGTCTCTTGTAACACTGGCTTAATTTTTATTTTTCTCTCTTGAGTACCTCCCTTGAGGTAATGTTGGCTTCATTTTTTCATTGAATTTTCATGCTGCTAATTTTTCTTTCTATTTCGCACTTTAGTAGGCTTCCTTCTATTGTCTGTATTTTTTGTAAATTCAGATTTTGGTTTGATTTGATTGGCTTTCATCATTTGTATAGAGTTATTTGATGTGTTTCGAAGTTTGCGGTCTTTGTCTTTTTGTCTAAGGTTGATACATAAATAATATCTTATTTGACCAATATATGGCAGAAATTGTGTGTCTTATTGTGCTCTTCTGTGAAAAAGAATTCATTCAAAAACTTTATGTCCAAATTCATTTCACAAATAGAAATATCCATAGAAACTATTGTTGTACCTAGTGTATGATTGGATTCTCCATTTGCACAATTGAGGGACCCTTCTTGTTTCTTGCATCTATTGTTGATAGCTCTTGACATTCTTTTTCTTATAATCTCCTGCTACATGTCTATGTCAATGGAAATAAAAAAGTTTTATATCTTTCCCGGGAGAAAAGAATCTCTTATGAGATCCTCCGAATTTGTTCAGCTTATCCTTAGGAGGAAATGATCTTTTTTCCAAAATCATTTTCTTTTACTTAGCCTTTTAATTTTTATTTTGGTGTTTCCCCTTGCTTTTAATCATGATGCTACTGGCTTATTTTAGATTTAAATTTGAAGTTGTTCTATGTTAAATGATGACTTCCTTTGACTTATTGTTCTTCTCTTCTCAGTTCTTCTTGAAAACCTTCTCATCTTTTAACTCTTTAAGTAATATTCTCTTTTCATCTAATCAATTTTTTTCTAAGACAACTTTAGCTTCTAACCTATTACCATGTACCCCTTTCTCCTTCAGCTGACTTTTCATAACCTTTCCTATTCTCCTTGCTTCTTCAAGATGTGCCTTCAGGCCAACAATTTCTTCCTTATGCCCATGTTCTCTCTCATCACATATTTACACCAGTTTCCTCAATTCTTTGTTTTCATTCTTCAATCTTCCAATTTCAGTCTAGGCTATGTGAATCCTGTCTTGTTCTACTTTTTCCTTTTCTTCATGAAAATAAGGTCCATTCGCGCCAGTATATACCTCATTTGACTGAATCCTTTCGTTTTGGCAGTAATTTTTCTTCTTCCTCCTTCCATCATAGTTACTAGTGTCTCCTTCATGCAAGAGCTACAATCTATCCCAGATTTCTTTTGTATAATTTAAGTCTATTATTTTATCAAGATGTTCATTATGAATATTGTTATACATACACATTTTTTCTTAGCATTCCATTCTTGTTCTTGCATAGAGGGAGAGTCTTTGGAGTAACCATCACATATAAGCTTCCATAAACCAAGTCCATAAGCTATCAATTATGTTTTAACCTTATCCTTCCATTAATGAATGTTTGTTTCACTCAACACAGCTACACTTTGATAGCCTATGACTTGACCAAAGCTACCTTCAATCTGTTAGGAATACATAGAAGGAACTAACTTTGATACCAATTGATGAAAACTTAACTCTATTGAGGGGGGGTGAATCATTTTTCTCCATTCATGGACATTAAAATTATTTTCTTTAATCCCCTTAAATGAATCATTAAATGAGCAACTTAACAAACAATGAGAAGCAGATTTGAATATGTGAGCAACAAGTAATAAGCAAACCAAAACATGACATCAACAAATAATAACAAGACATATTGACACTAGATAAAAGTGGGAACCCATACATGGGGAAAAAGCAATTTCTTTATTGTCATGATGCAAATGAAATCTCCTACTCCATTATTACATCCGATTTTTTGTAGGCTCCAACCTTGCTGGGTGTGTCTTATATTATTTCCATGACTAGCCCTAAGCGCGAACCGGGCAGGTGGATAGTGCCCCCTTTATTGCGCCGAGCACAATAGGGGTGGGAAATGGAAAAATACCTTGTCACGGGGTTTGTAGGGGGGTTGACAAACCCGCTACACAAGGTCTGTGGTAGCGCCTGGGGAAATTTGTTTCAGACTGTATATTAAGTGGTTGAACCTACCTACGATTTTGTGCATGGATTTTGCACATGGTTTTAGCCATGATGGTTTTCTGCCCATAGTATTTTGTATATTTAGTCAAGGGAACTATGATTATGTTCTAATGTTAATGGATTGGGTTTTATGGATGTTCGAGATGTGTATATATATATATATATTTATATATATATATATATGTATGTATGTATGTATGTATGTATGTATGTATGTATGTATGTATGTATTGTAATATTGAAAGGAATAAAATGAAAAATCAATCTGGTAGTCCTTGTTTTGTGATCTAGTGGAAAATATTTGTATATATATATATTTTATGTTTTATTATCTCCCCATTGTTTATTTTTTGTTTTTTAGAATTCGTATGCAGGTAATTTCTCAACAAGATTAAAGCCTAAAAACCTACAGGAGGTTGCCACCTTAATTTTTTGCAGGTTGCAAAATATATGGAAGCTCCAACTCCCATATTTTTTATGTAGGCCACAACCCATGGGAGGATCCTTCCTCAATAGGTTCCAACCTCATTTTTATCAAACCACTACTTGAAAGGAGACTACAATCCCATGATGCAAATAAGAAAAGACAATGTGTTGGTTTAACTAGTCATAAATTTTTCATTTTGTCTATCTTCATTTCTTCCTCTTCTTACCTTCAAATTTTCTTTACATAAGCTTCATATGTGGCATGAAGCTAACGCATAACACCTCAATCAGCTCTCACTTGTTCTCCAACTCTCTAACTTCTCCTTCATTCGAAAATCACATATTTCATAGATATAATTTGTCGATTGTTTGTATCCAACATAAGAATATGAAGTGAATCGGATTGACTCTTTGCCTTCCACTCATTTGTTTCTAAACTCTTCATTATTTGAATATTAGAGCACAAGAATAAAGTGTCCATCCAATATCATTTGTATCCACATGTAATGATTAAATTACTCAACATAATGCCAACATCATGTAACATTTTAGGAATAAAATATGACTATATAATTGAGCATTCATTTCTCGTTATCAACAACAACATTTTCCATTAATTCATCAAAAAAAATATATGCAACATCCTTTCCTTTGCCTTGGACATGCATCTCAACATCTTCATGTCACAGTCTTACCAACCCTGCCTTTGTTGTCATGGAGTCTTGCCTTGCATCACAACAATTTTCTCAAACAAATTAGTCTTTAAATGAGCCTTATACACAATTGTGAAGCCACCAAGGTATTTGTTTCTCCTCTTTTCGGTTGACATAAAGAATACCAAGCATATCTTGTTTCTTTGAAGATATAACAACCTATTCCTTTTCCTTGTTGCTACTCCTTTACCATCACCTCCTCTTTTCCTGTTTCTTTGCCCTGCTACACCATTTCGATCTCATCTTCAGTTGCTCTTTCACTGCTTATTTTCCTTGATCACAACCATACATGCTTTCTCTTGCTCCTTTGTTGCTCATTTCCATGCTTGTACTTTTACATGTTGTTGCTACTTAGCCAATAATTGACAACAATTCTATCAAAACAATGATGGGCATTGTCATGATCAATATTCTAACAAGTTGATGCATTTAACTCATAAGATGTGGGTTGTAAATATCGAAGGTATAGTAATAAGGATCTTAAATAATTAAATTTGGAATATTAGGGAGTCCATGCTAATAATAGGATATCATAAATGACTTAAGGAAATAATAATTAAGGATCCTTATATCTTCATAAGGGAATTGCTTGAGAATTTGGTAAAAATATACACATATGATATATCAATGGTAATTGCGTAATAAAAGGAAATAAAATAAAATTGAAGTGTATAAGAAGGGGTATGTTATACTTTACAGGACAAGAGACCCACCTCCAAGAAGGTAATTGACCGTTAAAGTCTACAAAGGCATTCATACTCTACTTTCCTCTGGTCTTAAAATAGCTACATCTTAGGAGGAAACATATACTCTTAACCATTAGGTAATGTGAGTTCTGAGATGACTAACGTGCATAACCTACGGCTTTAGTAGCCACAATCTAAGGGCATCTAAGCTATCAAAATCACCTAGGAATCCCACCTGTCCTAGGCCACACTAACCTTTAACATCACTAGATTTTCTCCCACTGAATTTCAATCTAGAAACCTTTTCATGATCACATGTGTTAATAGAGAATGCTTTCGTAATATATTCTACCCCACTAGGAAAAATAACAATAAATATTTGATTATATATGTATTCTTTTATAAATATAAAACAACGATTATTCATAAATACACAGAAATATAATACAAATTTGTAAATAATATTAATTCAATATTGTTCATTCAATGTTTATTATGAATATTGTTATACATAACACATATTTCCTTAGCATTCCATTGTTGTTCTTGCATAGACAGAGAGTCTTTGGAGTAACCATCACATATAAGCTTCTATACACTAGGTCCATAAGCTATCAATTATGTTTTAACCTTATCTCTTCATTAATGAAAGTTTGTTTCTCTCAACATAGCTACACTTTGATAGCCTATGACTTGACCAAGCCTACCCTCAAGCTGATAGGATTACATCGAAGGAACTGACTTTGATACAAATTCATGAAAACTTAACTCTATTGAGGGGGGATGAATCATTTTTCTCCATTCATGTACATTAAAATTATTTTCGTTAATCCCCTCAAATGAAGCATTAAATGATCAGCTTAACAAATAATGACCAATGGATTGAATATGTGAGAAATAAGTAAAAGAAAACCAAAACATGACATCAACAAATAATAACGAGACATATTGACACTAGATAAAAGTGGGAACCCATAAATGGGGAAACAACAATATTTTTATTGTCGTGATACAAATGAAATCTCCCACTCCATTATTACATCTGATTTTTTGTAGGCTCTAACCTTGTTGGGTGTGTGTTATATTCTTTGCATGACTAGCCCTAGGCGCAAAGCGGACGGGTGGATAGCACCCCCTTTGTTGCGCTGAGCATAGTAGGGGATCACATGGGAAGTGGAAAAAGCCATTGTCATGGTGTTTTTAGGGGGGTGACAAATCCCCTACACACGGTCTGGGGTAGCAACCTGGGAAACTTGTTTTGGACCCTATATTAAGTGGCTGAACCTACCTACGGTTTTGTGCATGGATTTTGCACATGGTTTTAGCCATGATGGTTTTCTTCCAATAGTATTTTGTATATTTATTCAAGGGAAATACAATTATGTTCTAATGTTAATGGATTCAGTTTTATGGATGCTTCGACATGTATATATATATGTATTGTAATATTGAAAGGAATATAATGAAAAATCAATCTGGTAGTCCTAGTTTTGTAATCTAGTGGAAAATATTTATGTTTATCTATTTTATGTTTTATTCTCTCGCCATTGTTTATTTTTTGTTTTTTATAATTTGTATGCAAGTAATTTCTCAGCAAGGTTAAAACCTGGAAACCTACAGGAGGTTGTTACCTTAATTTTTTGCAGGCTGCAAAATATAAGGAAGCTCCAACTCCCATATTTTTTATGTGGGCCACAACCCACGGGAGGATCCTACCTCAATAGGTTCCAACCTGATATCTATCAAACCACTACTTGAAAGGAGACTACAATCCCATGATACAAATAAGAAAAAGCAATGTGTTGGTTTAACTAGTCATAAATTTCTCATTTTGTCTATCTTCATTTCTTCCTCTTATTACCTTCAAATTTTCTTTACATAGGCTTCATATGTGGCATACAACTAAGGCATAACACCTCAATCATCTCTCATATATTCTCCAACTTTCTAACTTTTCCTTCATTCGAAAATCACATATTTTATAGATATAATTTGTTGGTAGTTTGTATCCAAAATAAGAATATGATGTGAATATGATTGACTCTTTGCCTTCCACTCACTTGTTTCTAAACTCTTCATTATTTAAATATTGGAACACAAAAATAAAGTGTCCACCCAATATTATTTGCATCCACATGTAATGATTAGATTACTCAACATAATGCCAACATCATGTAACATTTTCGGAATAAAATATGACTATATAATTGAGCATTCATTTCTCATTATCAATAACAACATTTTACATTAATGCATAACAAAAAATCTCTGCAACATCTTTTCCTTTGCCTTGGATGTGCATCTCAACATCTTCATGTCATTGTCTTACCAACCTTGCCTTTGTTGTCATGGAGCCTTGCCTTGCATCACAACAATTTTCTCAAATAAATCAGTCTTTAAATGAGCATTATACACAATTGTGAAGCCACCAAGATATTTGTTTCTCCTTTTTTTGGTTGACATAAAGCATACCAAGCATATCTTGTTTCTTTGAAGCTGTAACAACCTATTCCTTTTCCTTGTTGCTATTCCTTTACCATCACCTCCTCTTTTCCTGTTTCTTTGCCCTGTTGCACCATTTCAATCTCATCTTTGGTTGCTCTTCCACTACTTATTTTCCTTGATCACAACCATACATGCTTTCTCTTTCTCCTTTCTTGCTCGTTTCCTTGCTTCTACTTTTACATATTGCTGCTACTTTACCATCAATGACAAAAATTCCATTAGAACAATGATGGGCATTGTTGTGATTAATATTCTAACAAGTTGATGCATTTAACTCATAAGGTGTTGGTTGTAAGTATCAAAAGTATAGTAATAAGGATCTTAAATAATTAAATTTATAATATTAGGGAGTCCATTCTAATGACAGGAGATCATAAATGACTTAAGGAAATAATAATTAAAGATCCTTATATCTTCATAAGAGAATTGCTTAAGAATTTGGTAAAAATACGCACATATGATATATCAATGGTAATTGTGTAATAAAAGGGAAAATAAAGTAAAATTGAGGTGTATACAAAGGGGTATGTTATAGTTTACAGGACAAGAGAACCACCTCCATGCAGGTGATTGACTATTGAAGTCTATAGAGGCATTCATACTCTACTTTCCTCTGGTCTTAAATTAGCTACATCTTAGGAAGAAATGTACTCTTAACCATTGGGTATTGTGAGTTCTGAGACGACTCACGTACGTAACCTATGGCTTTAATAGCCACAATCTAGGGGCATATAAGCTGTCAAAATCACCTAGGAATCACACCCGCCCTAGGCCACACTAACCTTTAACATCACTAGATTTTCTCCCACTGAGTTTCAAACTATAAACCTTTTCACGACCACATGTGTTAATAGAGAATGTTTTCGTAATATATTCTACCCCACTAGGAAAAATAACAATAAATATTTGATTATATATGTATTTTTTATAAATATATAAAACAATAACTTTCATAAATACACGTAAATAAAAAACAATTTGTAAAATAATATTAATTTATATAATATATAGATAATATATAAATTTAAATTATTATTTTATATTTACAAATAAATAAATCTTTTAATAAATTATTTCATAAATGAAAATAATTATATAAATAGTGTTTTATCAGTCGATAAACATTCCTTTAAAAAATATAATGTTTAAAGTGTTTTTTAATGATGAGTTTGTAATATTTTCTTAAAATTTAAATGTCCGCAATTAAATTTATAAATATTTAGTTTAATTTATATGATTTTTTTATCTTTTTAAATATATTAAATTGATAAATAGTAGATAGTGAATTTTATTCGAGTCAATGTGGATTGATAGAAATATGAAGTCTTTTTATACCTTTTTCCAATATGCATATTTTCCACTCTCAACAATATCTATTTTGTTGAACAATATTAATATTGGAATGAGTTTTATGTGATATATAAGTCATTAGATTCTCACTACTTTAAAATCTAACACACCACAACACTCAATGTTAGGTAGCAACCTGAATATCGATCACTAAATTTTACACTTTGTCAAGGCACTTGTTTTTTTATAACTTCTCCCAACAAGTGATTCTTTCACACCTTTTCAATATCTTGCCCCAATACTAACAATGCCATATCCCAACATCTACATACATTGACTTCCACATGAACTTTTTCCACAGTTTTTAATGCATTGTCTCAACAAACATATGCATTGTCGACAACACTAGTTTTTTACATATCTCTTAGTTTTTTTACATATCTCTTCAATGCCATAGAAACATATGTTATCCCAACACATATCCATTTTTTCTAGACTTTGTATTTAAATGACTTGCCACTACTAAATGACTTACTAGTATAAATGAGATCATGTTCCCTAATGAGATTAGTTTAACATCACTTTACAATACTAATCAAAATAAAATATATTATAATACAACAATTAATAAATTATAAAGTTATAAATATTTATTTTAGTTATTAAATATTTAATGTTTCATTACATTAATAATTAATATAAAATTAATGTTTTCCAGAATATTTAAGAGATATAACATAAAATAAATTAATTGCAACTCCAAAGAATAAGGAGAAAATGCAAAACATTGCTATTTATTATCATAGCTACTGGTATTTATTTTGAACCAGGTTTACAAGAATTTACAAATCAAATATACCCCATCTTAGGTTTTATAATTTAGCAAGAGTCTAGATTTCTTAAAGAGTACTTTTTAATAAAAGATCATAACAAAATATATACTCAATAAAAATTTGAAACGTGGTGTCAGTGATTTCACCACGAAAACCTATCATTAAACTACACATCATTGTATTGCAATGAAAGAATGCTTTGACCATTCAACGTTAAATTTGCCTGGGTTAACATACTAATCGCAAACGCTCAGCCAACATCTCATAACTTTTAACTGTGACCAGATGTCTAAAATATTTCAAGGAGAGGCAGCAACTCCGGACACATAGTTGGTGATCGGGCCTGGCAAGGGAAGCCAGTTCATACTTAAAGACGGAACAAGGGCAGTCAATGTTTGGTGGGTTAATGTTACCGATTCCGCTTCTATTAACAGAACTCTCAGGTGTTCACCAGCCACAAATTCAGCACCTCCCAAACTTCCTTTGCGCAGTGATAGTAAGAGGATACAGTACACAATCTCTTACCCTTGGGATGTGCCCCCAGGGGACTACCTACCAGGATTACTTATTTTCTTTTCCCTGAAATGGTTTGATATTAGTGTGCTTCAGCCTCAGCATATGAGGAAGATAGTTCATCATCTGCCAGTAAAAAGATCCATTCTGATGGCAGGTTCACCGGTCTCTCCACATAGTTGATGAACAACGCGTTAATAAAAACTTTATAATAATATTGCTGTAAATATTTGATAGTTTATGTGATTATTTGTAAGCATAAAATAACCATTACCCATAAATATAAATTAAATTAATAGAACATAACTTTAAATTTATTTAAAATAGGATTTTCATAATTTTAATTTTTTAATAATATATAATAAATATTTTTAAATTTAAGTATTATTTTTAATTCTATACTTTAATAAATTATTTGTAATGTTATATAGTCATAATTAATATATAAACAATATTTTTCCATTATTCCTTTTTAGAAATGAATAAAAAAATGTTAAGTTTTGAGGATTTTGGGATGATGAGTTTACAATAGTTTTTTAAATTTAAGTGTGTTTAATTTATAATAATTATCTAATTTTTTTTTTTTAATTTTGTACTTGTTAAAATGAAATAAAATTTATAAATAATGGGTAGTTAAATTATGTTGATGAATAGTGGATAGTTAGTTTGTGAAAATTTTTGAATATTGATAAAAATATGAAGATTCACAACTAATAATTATGGTCAATGTTAGTTGTTGGACTTTTACTAAAAACTAATATTCATCATAAATATGAGTTTCTTTTCATGTTCTTTTTCTATGAATATTTTCTACTACCAACAATATCTACCTAGCTAGAAATTTAAGCAACAATATCCACCTAGCTAAAAATTTAAATGTTTGGATGAGTTGTATGTGATATATAGGTAATTAGACTCTAATTACTTCAAAATCTAAAGCATTATCATATTAAATGTTGTGTAGTAGCCTAAATATTGATCCTTAATTTCTATACTTTGTGAAGACACATGAGTTGTCTTTAGTGGAAACTTTTCCCATGGGTTTTTCGATCTAATTGTCTAATCGAAGAATTTATTGAAATCACAAGTTTGATGGGTAAGCCTCCACAATCAAAGTGCCCTAGGTGTTTTTCAAGATTCTGAATCCATATTTACAATAAAAAAACACTTTAAATTACACAAATCAAGATTTAACGTCAAATTTTTATCGCACTAAAGACAACTCCCATGACTTTTCCATACTTTCTCCCACCATGTGCTTCTCCACACCTTTTGAATGCCTTCTTCCCACACAAGCAATACCTTGTGTCAACAACTTCATGCATTGGCTCTACCATGAGCCTTTCTACATCTTTTTAATGTCTTTTCTCTACCGGCACATGCATTGCACATGCATTGTCTCTGACAAGCACTAGCTCCACCATGGGTTTTCTTCACACTTTTCTAATACCTTGTCCCAACTAGCACATGCATTGTCTCCAACCTGCACTAGCTCCACCATGGGTTTTTTTCACACTTTTCTAATACCTTGTCCCAACTGGCACGTGCATTGTCTCCAACATGCACTAGGTACACCCTGAGCCTTTCCCACACCTTTCCACCACTATTTAATATCTTATCTAAACAAACACATTTTCCACCACTATTTAATATCTTGTCTCAACAAACACATGCATCCTCTCCAATACACAACTTTTCCACACACTTTTAATGTCTTTGTCTTAGCAAGAATATAAATTGACCCCAACATATTTGTTTTTTTCCCTATACATCCTCTTCTAATAATTTACGAATATAAATAAAATCAGATTTCATAATATATATGTTCAAAACCATTTTACAATTCCAATTAAAATAAAATTTATTAATAAAATACACAACTTTTCCACACACTTTTAATGTCTTTGTCTTAACAAGAGTATAAATTGACCACAACATATTTGTTTTTTTACCCATACATCCTCTTCCAATAACTTATGGATATAAACAAAATCAGATTTCATAATATATTAGTTCAACACCATTTTACAATACCAATTAAAATAAAATTTATTAAATAAAATCAACAACAGTTAAACCAATTAAAATAAAATTTATTGGTAAAAATCACAATGCTTTAAATAGAAATTATAAATATTTTTTATTTGACTAAATAATTAATGTAAATCATAAATAAATTAGTAGTTAATATAAATGGTAACTAAAAAAATTGCATAACAGAAATAACACAGAATATAATAATAGGAGAGAATTGCAACTGCTAAGACTCCGGAAAAAAAGAAGAGAAAATGCGATTGATCTTCACATTGTAAGTTTGGCAGTGACTAGAGAATTGTTATTTATTTTGATAATTAATCGCAATTTTTTTTATCTCCTAACAAGGTTTGGATACCAATAAAATTTGACCACTCAATGCTCAATTACCCTGAGGTAAACATGGTCAAAGCAAATGCTCAGCGAACATTTCGATCACAGTTGTCATCAGATTTTCATTTCCGTTTACCAATATATTCTCAGATCTGAATGTGGAGAATATTTCAATGAGAATCACACATTTCGTGCTGGAGACGGACAAGAGGAGCCATTTCGTGGTGGAGACTGACAAGAGGAGGCAGTCCATATTCAAAGACGGAACAAGGGCAGTACTTGTTCAGTGGGTTAATGTTACCGATTGGGCTTCTATTTCCGATCCTCGCAGATGTTGACCAGCCACGAATTGGGCGGCTGCACCACTGAAATAATTAAAAAATAATGCTACCAGTAAATGCAGCACCTTCCAAACGGTTGTTAGAATTTTTTTTTAATTTCAAGAAAAAAAAAAAAACTGGACAGAGAATGATACTTTGTTTTGCCATAGGATCTTAACACATGGAAGCAAAAAAAATGTTTGCTGGACAATAGAGTTTCACATACCAAAATAATACCTTGTATTCATTAATCAAACCACTTTAGTTACAAATTTCTTCCTCGGCGAGAAAGTTCACCAAGACTACATCAGATGCAGTAAAAAAAACTTCACTGTCTCTCTGAAGAGTAAACTCTGTCTCTTCTTTCACAAAATTACACTGTTGTGTGTGTAGAATTTTTACATTTACTGGTGTGTAAAATTTCTTTACATATACCCTGTTGTTACATACATTTCAACCAAACAAAATGCTTACATTCATTCGCAGTGCTGTGCATTCTTTAGTTTTCCTTTTCGCACTATAGCTTCCCTCCCTTATACATTACATATGCGTATGTTTTTTTCAAAAAATATATTCAATGAACAACATAAAACAAATGACATTACAAAAATTACATTGTTGTTTACTGGTGTGTAAAATTTCTTTACATATACCCTGTTGTTACATACATTTCAACCAAACAAAATGTTTACATTCATTTGCAGCGCTGTGCGTTCTTTATTTTTCCTTTTCGCGCTATAGCTTCCCTTCCTTATACATTACATATGCGTATGTTTTTTTCAAAAAATATATTCAATAAACAACATAAAACAAATGACATTACATTTACATGGTTCCATACTTCCATATATATTAACAAATAATAAAATTAAAATGTTAAATATATGTTACCTATTGCCATACTTCCCATGAATTAAATAAATAATAAAATTAAAGTTTTACCAACCTTTACGGACTGAAGTAAATTCATTAATTATTTTATTGTTAAATCTGGCGGTCAAAAACAAAACTTTTAATCCATGTCAATTTCATTTGTGCCAGGCTTGTACGCAGCTTTGGCTTCAATTGATGGACACCAACCAACTTTTCAATCGGAAGACTATCGCACGATCAAACCAAACGAACATTACGCCGAGGAAAAAATGGTTTTCAAAAAATGCTTGAGCCAAGTGTCGATAGGTGTACACTATCGCTGCCCTTCCAGAGAATATCACACCTTAGTGAAAAGTGGTGCGATAAAAACCGGCTGGTTTTCCGGAAATTTCACTATCGCTGCCCTTCCAGAGAATATCACCCCTTGGTGAAAAGTGGTGCGATAAAAACCGGCTGGTTTTCCGGAAATTTCACTAAGCGATGCGATAAAAATTGGCTGGTTTTCCGGAAATGATAACGGGCAGGGGAAACTAATATTTCAACAACTTCCCGTTGCTATTGAAAATGTATTTCAACGCTGTAGTACCATTCCCCGAAACCACCACAGCAAAAGCACAAACCACCTGGATGCATATCGGACCGCTTTTGCGTGAAGGCAGTTTCCGTACACAAGAGCTCCGATACAATTTGGAGTTGACGCGTGGATGAGGCGTGACATCACCCTCTGACACTTTATCGGGACGTAAAGTTCGGTTAAAAAGTGGCTTCATATATTCTCCTACGCCGTCTGATGTGCTCACACCATTGATTGTTCAAAGTTGCATACAAGGGTTCAATAAATGTAGTGTGGAGTAAAGTTCGGTTAAAAAAGGCTTCCGATATTCACCTCACCCGTTAGATTCCGGGAAGGCAAATCAACGGTCGACGGGCATCTCGAGTTGCATACGAACCTGCATAAAATAAATATTGTGTGGAGTAGAATCAAGTTTTATTTTTGACCATACCTTTATTAAATATTTGTCATATCCCTAGGTGTATTTTTAATTTTCTTTTAAGGCATGTATGGGCGTAAATTAAATAGAGGCATCGGCAATGTCATATAGTTTAATTTTATTACTTTTTAATTATTCACGGTAATGGAAAACCAGGGGAACCTTGTATCAGAAAAACCATGAAAAGGGAACAGTAAGTTTTGTAAATGTAAAACCATTTTTAAAGCAGTAAATGTGAATGTAGATTTTACAGAGCAGTGTAAAAATCAATTGTAAATTGTTTCACACATCAGTCAAAAGGGAACAGTAAATTTTGTAAATGTAAAACCATTTTTACAGCAGTAAATGTGAATGTAGATTTTACACAGCAGTGTAAAAATCAATTGTAACAGAGGCAGAGTAATTTTTGTTAAATGTTTTGGTGAATCCCTCTGAGTGAAAGAGAATTTTTGTTAAATGTTTTGGTGAATCTCTCTGAGTGAAAGAGGATGAATATGTATGAGTGATTTTGTTTAATGAATAGAAATCTTTTATGGTGGTGCAATACTCTATTCTTTAGTAAAACAAAATTTAAGCTTCCTTGTGCACAAAAAGATCGTGGAGTAAAGGAAACATAGCATTGCCTCTGTGTGCTTGAATTTTTGTGTTTTTGGGATTTTACCAGAAAAATCCCCAACAGTGGTATCAGAGCAGGCTTAGGCTCTTTGAAGGTGTCAAAGAAGCTGAAGGAAGGAGTTGTTGACTGCAGCAGTGTCTCAGCAGAAGTGTGAGGGCTCAGTCAAAGGTCCAGGTATTTTTCAAGCCAGTTATTTTTAAATACACAGTTAACGATTTAGAAGCATAGCTGAGGATGCAAGGAATGGCCAGCACAAGCACTGGTATGGGTATGTTTAACACCCAGCTCCCATAGTTTAATGGGAAGAACTATGACTATTGGGCAATAGCTATGAAAGCCCTGTTTGCCTGTCAAGATTTATGGGAATTAGTTCAAGATGGTTATGAAGAACCAGCAGATGAAAATGAGTTCAATAGATTAACTCAGGGAGAGAAAGATCTGTTAAAGACCAATAGGAAGAAGGACTCAAAAGCCCTTGTATTTTTGTATCAAGCAGTGGACCAGAGTGTGCTTCCAAGGATAGCAGCAGCTAAGACATCCAAAGAAGCATGGCAAACTCTCAAGACAGCCTATCAGGGCATGGAGAAAGTGAAGACAGCAAAACTACAGTTGCTGAGGAGAGATTTTGAGAATATGTGCATGAAGGAGAATATGTGCATGAAGGAGTCAGACAACATTGACTCATTCTTCACACATGTAATTGGTCTGATCACACAGATGAGGACTCATGGAGAAACCATTGAGGAAAGGAGGATTGTGGAGAAAATATTGAGGGTCTTACCCTCAAAGTTTGATGCTATTGTCACCACCATTGAAGAGACAAAGGATCTCTCAAACTTTTCAGTTGATGAGCTACATGCATCACTGATAACACATAAGCAGAGATTGAGTAGGAATGAAA
>APFE031103693.1:0-38219 GCA_000404065.3 Pinus taeda | reverse complement strand
AGTATATCCTCTTCTTGTGACCTTTCTTGCTCCTTTTCTTCTTCCTCTTCACAATCTATGTAGAATAATTTCTTCTCAACACACTTATGACCTTTAGTGTATTTGCTATCACAACTGTAAGAAAGCCCTTTTGCTCTTTTTTCTTTCAATTGTTGCGGTGTCAACCTTATAGGTTGTGGAAGACTAGCGGCAACAACACTTCCATCTTTATAGTTGTGAGTGGTATGCTTCCTGGTTGCCATAATTTTGCTTTCCATTTTTCTTGCTATCCTGAATGCCTTCTCTAATGAATCAGGTTCCCAAAGGCGAACATCATGTTGGATATTATCCTTTAAAGACCCTATGAACACATCATTCCTATGATCCTCTGGAATATCTTTTACCCTTATGTTCAATTTTTGGAACTCCTCAATGTGCTCCATTATTGAACCCTTTTGTTTGAGACTTATCAATTGGCTAAAAAAAGTGTTACTTTTTGTATCCTCATAATGTGCATCAATTCTTCCGTAAAAATTGCCCAAGTGATAATTTTTTTATGAGAGCAAAGCCATTGATACCATACAAACTGATTTGGTTCCAAATATAAAGTTGCCATACGTACCTTTTGCTCTGTGTTTGCACATTATTGAGATTCGAAAAACTGCTCCATCTGTAATATCCATGTTGCGGGATCCTTGCCATCAAACTTCCTCATATCGATTTTTGGAATATGGTGGGTCTTCGATCCAACATTAGAGTCTATGGAATCATGATTAACATTTCTTTTGTTCTCATCCTGAGTTTCCTTTACTACCCTTTCACCCTTAGTGACCCTTTCTTGTAGCAACTTATTCATATTTATCTTCAATTCTTCCATGTTTGTCTTCAAATCTATCTTCAAATCATCCATCTTAGCTTCCACGTCATTCATCTTAGCTTGTACACCTTTTTGTGCAAGTGACACTTGTTGCACTTGGTCTCACAATTTTGATATATCATGTTGCATTTCTTCCTTTTCTTCATGAGTCATGCTAGAGCTTTCAAGTCGCCTACTAGGTGTTTCCATTTTCTTTCTTCGGGGCATCAATTACTGATAATAATGCTTCACTATTCCCTTTGAATTCCTTCAAAAATAATTCTTCAAACCAAGCTTAAGCAAACATTTAAAAAAATATACACACCTTTTTTCGCTTTGTAGGAGCTCAATATTGCCTCTATTTATCTTTGTCATTTCAGATCATCTAGTTGTGAAATTGCGACCTGCGGTAGCCCGTTGTGTCCTCTTTCCAATGCCACTACTCTAACCTCAATTGGATTCTCCAATGAAGAGTTATGCTAAATCTCCCACAGTGACCTTCTTACGAAATTTCAATCAGATGCTCAGAGAGAAAGTTATGATGATTTTCCCCCGGTCACGTGTTTTGAATGTAATTCAGGATTCTGCAAAAGGACCAACTTCCTTAGTTAATATCTTCAAAAATATAGAGAGAAAAGCTCTAAAATTAGGACCTGCGATTTTAGTAAGATGTCTTCTCAAATGGGTTTTTTTTTTAGCTTCTGAAACATCGCAGAAAAATGTTATAGGGAAAATGCCACGATGACCTGTTTGGAGCAGCGAAACCCTAGAATCCAAAGCTCTGATACCAAATGTTATGGAACCAGCTCAAGAAAAGATAGAAAAGATAGATCAACGCCTTAGAATTCAGTCTCTTCGAGGGGGCAACCTCCTTTACATTACATAAATGACAATTCTTGGATGATACAAATGACAAAACCTCCTTTCTATATATAGGAGTCTAAGGAGTCACAATATAATCCAGCCGACCTAACAATAATAATATAAAGCCACAAAAATAACAATAGAGGGATTCTATGGGGCACAGAAATAACAATATGGGGGTAATAGGGGCACAAAAATATAAATAAGGGGTATAAATACAATAGTAATGGGGTAATCACCAGTATTATAGGGACCCAACAGAGTTGCTCCCTGATCAGGTCACTGAAAAAGAGAAAAAAGAATAAGGATTCAAGTGAAAACCTCCATGAGGTGCTTGAGTCCCATCTTTGGGTTGAAAACCTCGTGAGGCAACCCAATGATGAAAAAAAAGAATAAGAAGATCCATGGGTGAAAACCTTCCATGAGGCGCCTAGGGCAAACATCTAGGGTGAAAATCTCTCTAGGGTAGCCTAGATGTTTTTCAAAAAAAAAAAACATAATTGTTATTTGCAGTTGGGTGAGAAAGATAATCATGGAGAAAATAGAAGATCCAAAGTGAACCCTACCTCACATATATTCATCTCCTCCATTCCTTACCATCCATCGCTCCATTAATTCCATTGTTTTTTCACTTCATTGCTTCAATTTAGGCAAAGACTGTGTTTTCTATAGGATCCCCTCTATTCCTACAGGATCCCCTAAAAACCTACAAGATGACTTTGTAAGAATTATAGTGGCTCGGAAAACCTACATGGGAACAATCTGAGGGTGATTGGTAGGTTGGTTAAGTCCCTAAAATTCATTCTAGACATGATGTAACTCTCACCTCGTCCATTACCATCATCCTTGCACTCATCATTCAAAACAAAAAGAGATCAGTTTCTGCGAGTTATGAAAGGAAAAAGAAAAAAGGGAAAACAAAGGAGAGAAAGAGAATTACCTAAATGTCCCTTGCTCCACACACACTCCTACTCCCTCTGTCCATTCATTGCAGCATCCTCACAACCCTAGCCAACAACATGATTAAGAAAATATAAGGGAGAAGTAGTTATAAGACATCTTGTAGGAAATCTTGTAGTAGCATATCCCACAGAATATCAATCATCAGCTATAGTTCTTCGCTACGATGATCCAGGAGCTCCACATCAGTAGAAACATCAGATCTTCAGTCACAAACACCTGCAAAAGCCAGGAAACCATCAGCAGATAGTAGAGGAGGAAGAAGAATGACCATGCAACAAATAAAAAATGCAACACCTCTAATCTTCAACAACTAGAGCATGGCATCAAGACCAAAGGTATGTAACCCGCTCACTCACTCATATGCATCATTTGATTAAACATTGTAAGGGTTACGAGGTAGTTGGTTTATAAGTGAAAAGTTGGCCAGTTAACTTGGACACCTTCGTTCAGTTATCACATACAAAACTGGGTGTCATCTCACATGTGGCTACAATCAACTAAAAGACAGAGGAGGAGTAGGACATGAAGTGGTTATCTATGGATCTACGAGGTGGGAGATGATTATGAGGAGTGGGAATGATTGTTGGGTTGTGTTATATTATTTCCATGACTAGCCCACATAGTTAACCAGGGGGTTAGAGGAAGGGTGGAGCCCCCCCTTCATTGCGCCAATTGTGTAGCGAGGGGAGTCACAGGGGGTTTGAGGGGTGACAATAACCCCACTTTATGGGGTCTGGGGCAGCACCTCGAAAAATTTTGTTTTTGGGCCCTATATTAGGTTAGGTGGACCTACCTATGGTTTTGTGCATGATTTCTAGCACATGGTTTTTTTTGGATGCGATAGTTTTCGATCCATGGCATTGGATGCTTCAGCATGTATAAATATGTATTGTAACAATGAAAGGAATATAATGAAAAATCAAGCTGGTAGTCCTGGTTTTCGAATCTAAGTGAAAATATGTGTATATGTGTTTTATGTGTTATGCCCTCACATTGTTTATTTTCTGTGTTCTAGAATTCATATGTAGGTAGTTTTTGTACAGGGTTAAAAGATACATTTGGTATCAAAGCTATTTCAGCTTCAAGGGGATGCCTTTGTTGCTAAGGGGTTTCGCTCAGGCTTGTGGTAGACCCTGTTCAGTGGGAGATTTATGAGATCGATTTTGGTGGTTAATGAAGATGGTGAGTAGCGGAAAGATAGAGATCGAGAAATTTAATGGTGAGAGTTTTGAGCTGTGGAAACTCAAGATGGAGGATTTTCTGGTGGATAAAGATAAGTGGATCATGGCAGATCTAGGTACTAAACCAATGAGAGTTTCCAATGAAGAATGGGAATCAGAATTGAGTGAGTTTCCCCTCTGGTGGGAAAAGGGCGAAACATATATTAGAGCTTGTGCACAGTGATGTGTTTGGACCTATGAAGGTTCCATCACTGGGTAAGTCTGAGTAGTATGTATCATTTATAGGTGACTTCTCAAGGAATACATCAATATATTTCCTTAAGAAGAAATCTGAAGTATTTGACAGGTTTAGATAATTTAAGGCTCTGGTGGAAAACTAGACAGAGAAGAAGATAAAGGTGCTAAGAATAGATAATGGTGGAGAGTTTGCAGTAAGGAATTTGAAGAGTTATGTAAGAAGTGTGGTTTAGCATGGAAAAAGACTACTCCATATACACCTCAACAAAATGGAGTTGTAGAAAGAATGAAAAAGACATTGATGGAAAGGGCAAGAAGCATGCTCAGTGGTGTCGGGTTAGGACAGGAATTCTAGGCAGAGGAGGTGGAGATAGCATGTTACCTGGTCAACAGATCACCTTCAACAACGTTGGAAGATAAGACTCCACAAGAGGTATGTACTGGTAAGAAACCTTCTCTTTCGCATCCGAGGGTATTTGGATGTGATGCATGTGTACATGTTCCAAAGGAGAAATGAACCAAGTTGGATAGTAAATCTGAAAAGTGCATCTTTATTGGGTATAAGGATGGTTTAAAGGGTTATAACCTTTGGAACCCAGTAACAAGGAAGGTTGTGTACAACCAAGATGTGGTGTTCATAGAGGTGAAATATGTTAGTAAACATGAACTTCAACCAAAGGAACTTGAGAAGATAGTGTTTGAGCTAAAGGAGGAAGAATCAAACTCTATAGCAAAGGAGGAATCAGAAGATGAAGAGCCACAAACTTCGGGTGTGAGAATATCAGTTCGAGAAAGAAGGCAGCGAGAAAGGTATAGTTCATCCGCTTTCTATTCAAATTTTTCTTTATATATTACTGATGATGATCCCAAAACCGTGAAGGAAGTAGTAGATTTAGAGGATGGAAAACTTTGAAAAGAGGACATGGTTGATGAAATGGCATCTTTGCACAAAAATGAGGCTTGGGATCTGGTGGAGTTTCCGGCTGGAAGGAAACCCATTGGTAGCAAATGGGTGTTCAAGAAGAAGACAAATGTAGAAGGAAAGGTGGAGAAATACAAAGCTTAATTGATAGTAAAAGGTTATTCCCATGTGTCGAGAAATGATTTTGGTGATATTTTTTCTCCAGTTTCCAAGGTAACTTCTATTAGATTACTTTTATCTGTTGTTGCTGCTTTTGATTTTGTGGTAGAACAGATGGATGTGAAGAAAAAATTTCTTCATGGGGACTTGGAAGAGGAGATCTACATGAAGCAACCTGAAGGCTTTGCGGTGAAGGGTAAAAAAGAATTGGTATGAAACTTAAAGAGGTCTCTGTATGGGTTAAAATAGTCGCTAAGGATGTGGTATCGGAAATTTGATACATTTATATGGGGACTTGGCTTCACTAGAAGCAAAGCAGATCACTGTGTGTATTTTAAATTAATTGGTGACCATGTTAAAGAAATTATCCAGAATTTGAAGACCCATTTGTCCTGCAAATTTGACATGAAAGATCTTGGCACTGCAAACTCTATTTTGGGCATGGAAATTAAAAGAGATCAGACAAAGAGGAAACTCTGGTTAAACCAGAGGAAGTATGTTGGGACAATATTGCAGAGGTTTAATATGCAGGATAGTAAACAGATGAAGGTTCCTATTTGTATAGGTGTATATTTATATGGTGAACAGTGTCCCAAGACACAAGAAGAGGAATAGAACATGTCCCATTTTCCATATGCAAGTGCAGTCGGTAGCTTGATGTATGTGATGGTTTATACTAGACCAAACATTGCACATGCAGTGGGAGTATTGAGCAGGTTTATGTCAAAACCAGGGAAGGATCACTAGACAACAATGAAGTGGGTTTTCAGGTATTTGCATGGCATTAGTGATTATGGTTTGTGGTACCAAGGAAGACCAGGATTGGATAGAGTGTTGGATATTCGTGGCTTTGTTGATGTAGACTAGGCTGGAGATCTTGATCAGAGAAGATCTACAAGTGGGTATGTTTTTAAATTATTTGGAGGTGTAGTCAGTGGGATGAGTAAGAAACAATCTATAGTGCCACTATCAACTACAGGGGTAGAATACATGGCAACGAATCATGCAAGCAAGGAAGCAGTTTGGTTGAAGAGATTGTGTTCAAGTATCGAGTTAGCACAAGGAGCTATAAGGATAGACTGTGACAGGGAAAGTGAAATTTTCTTGGCAAAGAACCCTGCATATCATTCAAAGACAAAGCGCATTTATGTTCAGTACCACTTTGTGAGGGATATGATAGAAGACAAAAAGGTGTTGTTGGTAAAGGTGGACACCTTGAAGAATATTACAGATGCATTGACAAAATAAGTGATCTTTGAGAAGTTATCTTGGTGTAGAGAAACAATGGGCATTGTTGGGCTAGATAAATGACTAATATCTCTTGTATCCCCCTATGGAAAGAAAACAACAAGTGGGAGAATTGTCATGCGGAAAGAGTTAATTTTGCGGACAAAACCAACCTCCCTAGAAGCTTAAGGCTTTCTAGTGACAAACAAGACAATTAAGAACAATCCTTCTCTAAATATGCATTTACCATATAAGAAATCAAGTGTTTAGATCCTACTTGTAGTCCAACGCTATTCTAGTAGTCCAGCCTCGTCGATCCGGATGAGCTCCTCCTTCTCTCCGAAACCTGCATTCACTAACAATCCAACGATTAAATAGCACATGAATATCTCATAAAATAAAACATATTCAACATATAGACCAAGGAGTATATGAAAGAACTCATTAATAACAAATTGTTGAGAAGAATGGACTTATTTGTATTAATAGGAAACAAAAGAAACCATTACAACCTGAGCCTTGGTGTTGTGCAAGTTCCTCCCAGGGTCCCAGCAAGAGTTTTCCTCTACTTTGACAAGCTCATCCACTTCCAAATGAAACAAGAAAGGATGGTAATCTCTCCTCACAAGCTTCTACAAGGAAGTCCTAATTCCAGCAGCATCTACCCTTTGGAATGTTCAAATTTCAACCTCCCCTCCTCTGGCCCAATGCCTGTATTTATAATGTTCTAGAGGAAGTTAATCAGGTCCAACATCAATGGGATAAGCCCCTCTTTTGGATGGGGTAGCTCCTCTCTTGATGGGATAAGTTTCTCTTTCATAGGGATGCATGAACCATCTGGAGGCGCTCAATACACGTCAAACAATCTTCTAGAATGCTCTAGAAATGACCACAAGTAACTTTTTTAAGATGAAACTCGCGTATTTTGACCTTTACAGGAGTACGCACCCACCCCTTTACATACCGAGCATACAGGTACGCAGGTATTGTGAACTTGGGATGCGTATACGCAGGTAAGGTAGAGAGAAACTGCGTACCCAGAGATAAACATGTTTTTAAAGACTTTCTCTTTTTCTTGAAGTTTGACATGGAGAGCAGAGATTTAAGGCTTGCCAAGGAGGATAGTATGACTATTGATGGAGCCATACTAACTGCAAATAGTCATGGTGACAAATTTTAGTGTAACATCTTGGTTCAGCAACAAACAAATTTCAATTGCATTATCTACAGCTGAAGCAGAATATGTGGCTGCTGCATCTTGCTGCACACAACTCCTTTGGATGATGCAAATTTTGCAAGACTTTCAAATCATTTGTACTCCACCTATCTCCATTTTATGTGATAATACAAGTGCAAATTCAAAGACCAAGCACATACATATCAAATATCATTTTCTCTAGGAACAAGTGCTTGAACAAAAGGTCAGATTGGAGTATGTTCCCTCCAAGGAACAAGTTGCTAATATATTCACCAAACCACTACCCAGAGAAACATTTGAATACCTCAAACAGAAGTTGGGAGTAGTTGATGCATCATCTTGCTATTGAAACTTATCTATTTCAGATAAAAGTGGTTGTACGCGAGTTTCATGAGGACCATCCACGTACATACGCCAGTTTCTGTGGATACAATTGCGTATATGTTGATTTGAAGAAAAATAGTGGGCCAGACTAAGGATGAAAAGAGTCTAACATGGGTCTGACAGAGACCATCTGCCATAGGTTCAGGGGGAGCATATACTTCTAATAATGCATTGTTGCCATTATCTTAGAAGATCTTGGTTCAATTTCATAATTGTTTTTGGTTTCAGGTGGAACAGATGTTGAGGGAGAACATGGTTGTTGGTCTGAATGATGATTGATAGATGTTGTTGATGATAGTTTTTGATGACTATCATAGCCTTGTTGTAGATATTTTGTCTCTATGTCATGTATATCTTGTTTCCCCACTATGCCTGGGATGGATAATGTAATTTTCTTGTTTTATCATGTGCAAACTTTTGGTGTATCCCCACTTGGTTGGGTGAATTGGTCAATATTGGTATATCCCCACTTCGTTGGGAGATGGATGTATGTATGAGTATTTAGTGATAGGAAGATCATTTATAGAGTCATGTTCTTTCTTGTAGAACATATTTTTGCAGACCTTGCCTACAGTCAAGGGGAGCATGGACATCACAGTAAAACAGAAGATTTCAGCATGTACTCAGGGGGATCATCACCCTTTTCTCTTGATGACAAAGGGGGACAGTGACTTGGAGTGGCTTGGGGTTGCCATCAAGTCCAAAGGGGGAGATTTTTGGCATTATGACATAGGTTTGGCACTATGACTCAGGTGTTGTCCTTGATGGAAACTCACTCAGATGACAGATCACAGTTCAGGCTCTCAAAATAAAAGAAAAATAGATATACACATTTTCCACTTAACCAAGTCGCGTATACATGCGGGATCACCGATCAAAAGTCGTATATACGTATGCACGAACTTTCATGCATGGAAAATCACATACATGTGGGAAAACTTATTTTTAGTCCATGGTATTTGGTCCTTGGTATTTGGACCTATGGTTTTGGACCATGGTATCTCGTCCGAAGTGTTGAACCAGGTATTGGTTCTAAGTGGTTTTGGACCAGGTATTGAGTAAGGCCTAAGACTATAAAAGGGGAAGGAGATCATTAGGCAAAGGCATTCACTCAAGGATTGAATATCTTATGAAGAGAAAGAGCTAGAATATTGGTCATTGGGTTATGGTGCATAGCTGGATCTGAACCAAGGAGGAACCTGAGCACTAGAAGAAGGATAAGCTCTATTGGTGGGTCAAGATCATAAGGCTTGAATTGTAGTATCTTTGTGTGATTTTGATCTATTATATTTGGCACATGACTTGATCTATAAATCTGATAATCTGGGTATAACTGATGTCTGAATAATTGAAAAAGGTAAATTATCTTTTATAGATTTGTACGCAGGTTCGGCACAGCAAAGGCGCATATACACACTAGTTCGGTAATTCAAAACAACGTATACGTTGGTTTGCCTTAATACAAAAGCGTATGCACGCAAGTTATTCATCTTGAAGGAGCGTACGTCTCATAAAATATGTTTTAGCTATTTCTGTTTATTACTGCAGTATTATGGGTTCAGGATTGGTGTCTAGTTACTGTTACTATATTCTAGTTACAGCATTCAGAGAAGTGATTGATTGATTCAGTTTTGGTTGGTGCAAAGGGGATTGGTTGATGTCGATATATTTGATGTTTGACTAATGTTACTGATAAATCCAGTCTGAAAATTTATGAAACGTGGTCCCTGGAAGAAAAGAGAAGGTTGTAGCATTTTATAGATCAACACCTACGTACTAGTACATCAGCTAGTACAAGAGTTAAGGGGGTTGTAGCTCCCTTCTAGGAGAAGCTGGAGAACAAGAGAAGGTTGTAGCCTTCTGTAGGTAGAATCCTGCGTATTGGTATAATACTGCACCAATACAGAAATATTGTAAAAAGAAGTTTCTTATTAACAAGAAGATAGAGAAGCATTGCAGCAGGTGGTTTTCACCCACATTGGGTTTCCACCTTATATCTTGTGTTCGTATGTGTGATGATCTGTTTTGTTTACTGCACCTGTTTATTGTCCTTATGGTTAATGAAGTTCTAATACACTTATTAAAGATCAAATAGATTAATTAAATCTTAAGTTTACTGAATATATGCTAGTTGTTGTAGACACAGTTGCATGTATACGCTGGTTTCCATATCTGAAGTAGTGTATATCTACGTTTGAAAATGAAAAATTATTTGACTTGATAATACTGATTCACCCCCCCCCCCCCCCCCCCCTCTCAGTATTATTTCCAACAAATATCACTCCTAGGACATATGTAGAAAAGGAGATAGAAGACCAAGCTGCCAGCATAATTGGAGAATCATCACTTGCAAGCAGCAAGTTTGTTACATCTCCTACTGGACCTTCAATTTCACATGGTCAAAAAGAAATGGAACTATCTTTGCAAGATGTCCAAGGAGAAAAGGAAAAAAGTGTTTTTGAGAGGTACCGAGAGATCAAACTTAAGAATGAAATTCTTAAGAACAACACCTACAATCAGTTTTGGAAGCAAACTTCCAGCTCACAAAGCATGTTATTATCATTTTTTTATACATAGTAGGGAAAGATGCAAATGGCCTTCCTTGAGGCCCAAATTCCACATCCAAAGACACCAACATATTACGAAAGCACATCATTTGAATTCAACACCAAAGATATCCATCCCATTGATCAAATGAAGATGCATAAACACTAGTGAGATGATTCCTCTACCTTAACTAATAATGCCATGTCATTATCTAAGTTGCGGGTTTCATATGCAAACATTCAGTCCCAGTTGAAAACGGAAAAGGTATCTTCTTTAGCAAAGGACAATACAATCAAATCTTTGGAAGATTTTGTAGTCAAAATAGGATATGATCCTAAAGATATAAATGATGTAGAGGAGATCATCAAGAAGAAAAATCTTGACATTGTAGCATTTAGAAAGCAGTTGAAACTGCCAGCTACAGAGGATCCCTTGACTAAAGATATTGAATAAAATGAGACACAAAAGGCTAACATGATGAAGCTAATCATAGAGTAGAATATTCAGACAGACAGATGGAGGTAGAAATGAAGAAAATGATCAAAAAGAAAGAGCATAATCAAAGGGTATCCATAGTCCCCTTGGATGCTATACCCATCACTCAAATCCTGACTACAGGAACAACAACTTTAGAAACATATTAAACTCAAACTAAAAGTGTTGAACAGGTGACATAAACACTGGAAAATATATCAATTAAGTCAGAATAAATTATAAATTTGGAATGGGTAGCTCAAAGCTCTGCGGGAACAGAAAGCAAGAATTGAAGCTTCTCGTCTAGTTGAAGTGCATAAGTCACAAAGGCTACTAGAGAGGTTATAGAAGGTGGAGAAGGATACATCAATTGGTCAAACCTTGGCCCAATCCAAGGAAACCATTTGGATGGGTATTTTGGACTCCATGAATGATATTTGGCCATGTATCCAAATCATTTTTTAATAGAATGAACTGATACAAAAGGCCACTGAAACCATTGTTCAATTAAGGGAAAAGTTGGGTGACATGCCTATAGAAGCCTCCAATATCATCGAATTCTTGAATTCAAAGAATAAGTATGAACTTGAAGAGTTAGGAATTAGTGACAAGACTGCCACCATCTTGGAAGTCAAGAAACTTTTGACTAAAAGAAATATCAATTATCAATTAGAGGAGAGATGTGAAACACTAGAGCTGGGAGTGAACAGGCTTGTCAACAGGATTGAAGCATTAATTCATAAAGGATTGCCCAGCATATATGTGATTAATGATAAATTTATTACTCAAGAGGATTATGTTCTAAAGATGAAGGAAGTGGCCAGAAGTAGTATCAAATTCAACGGTATAAAAGGCAACATGAAAGCTAGAGAATTCGTAGAGACTATGGGAAATGACTTCTTTATTCAGAATGAGGTGAAACATGTCTTCACAGTAAAGACAAAATTTGCAAAGTATATTGAGGTATATGAAAAAATATGGGAGGAATTATGTGATTTATTATATTAAAAAGTAACTCGAATGCAGTAAGAATTATCAGCCAGCACAACAGCTAGCGCAGCACAGTTTTAGGCCGATTTAGCAACCGAATCCACCAAAACAAAGCCACCTTTTCATGCAGCTTTCCACCTTGCCTATCATTATGAAAAATATTGATTTTATCGTTTAGGATAATGTTAATAATACACTATCAGTTGAGACAGCGATTTTGTAATTATTTTTATAAATACTTCATTGTTTGAAGTATTAAGGGTTGATTGTTGAATACAATTTTCCTCTACGAATTGTAATTTCCCAATTGCTAGAATCATCAATAATACAAGGACATTTTCATAGGATTCATGTGGTGCACGAAAGTGGTTTTGATGGTGTCCTATGTGTTTACTCCCTCAACCTCCAAAATACAGAACAACAACATAGTGGCGACCATACTGGGGATGAATACTCTTTAAATTGAAAATAATTATTCCCTGGTAGTCAATCAGTATTTGAATAGATCAAAACTCTTATATCACAATGAAATATATGATCTGAGGTTGTAATCTTTGTATATCTTTGAGTGTGTTATTAATTTTAATTTCATTAGCTGTGTGATGAGTTTTCAATGGATCTGGCACCTAAAAGAATTTTCACTAGAGCTCACCCAAATCCCAACCATGCTGAATTTTTAGATAATCCAGAAAAAATAGTGATAAAGAGAAGTCTTACAGAGAGACACGGTAGTAATAGCACTTTGTCTAGGTTCAACTCTCTTCCTGAGAATAGAATGTTTTCAAGGTCTAACTCTCTTTCTGAGAAGCTTGAAACTATTCAAGACATAGAGTTTGATTTGCCTTTCCAACATACTTTATTTAGGACAAAATATGAGAATTTTTAGATCATACTGTCATTGATGAAGCTTTATTCTGACCATATATACCCCAAACTCAGGCTCCAGTGTTAGATCCTGATCTAGAATAATTACAACAATTTGATAAATTACAGGATCTAGTCTCGGTTTTGGACCAAGACATTAAAGAATCTTATATTCAACAATCTGTTGAATTTTCATCTTTAACAATTGCAGCAACTTCTTTGTCCACCCAGTCTTCCCATTCTATTAATCTACATCCCCCTAGTCCTACTCATTCTATAGTCTCTTCTTTTTAACCTATAGCAACTCAGAATGTTTTTCCTATTATCCCTGTAGTTACTACAACTACACCTTCCACAGGTCCATCTTCCAGTCAAATTCTCACACTAGCTATGGCAGCTAGGTATGCACCTTGTGTGTTACCAGGCCAACTAAATGTTATGCCTACAGACTATCAATCCAAAATTCTAACGTTTGATAAGGTTGGTTCTCATATTCCTCAGAAACACGTAGATAGAATGAATGATGTTTTTTATCTTCAAGAAGTAGATGAGGCTGATGTAAAGATGAGATTGTCTGCCCAAAGTTTAGGAGGTGATGCCAAAAAATGGTTTAGGAGTTTCACTGTAGGAAGTATAGCTAACCTTAATGCATTCCATCAAACTTTCTTAGCTAGATGGGAAATCAAGAAAAATCCACATCAACTCCTGAATTAATAAAAAGTCTTAAAATAAAACCCAATGAAATTGTGGAGGAATATTGTGAACAGTTTAACATTGTTAATAATGCAGTTCCTACAGACATCAAACCCTCCCCTGGTCTAGCTTTAATTGATTTTCCTGATGGTTTTGATGTAGACATGGAGTATCAACTTAGAGAGAGAGACCCGGAAACTTTAGAAGAAATGCAATCCAATGCTATAAAATTTGAAGCTAACATTTTAACCAAGAAGGCCAAACTAAAATCTAAACGCGGGGTTACAATTAATGAAGAGCCTTCCACTTCTACTTCTGATCACAAAATTGATAACCTAGTGATGGTAGTGGAAACGATCATGTAAAGGGTAAACATAAATGATCAAGCTCAAATGATAGAAAATCAAACTGCTCCTCAAAATAGGAACCAAAACTTCAGAAGAAATATTCCCCAAATCAAACAACGAGAAAAAAAAGTGTCCAAACCAGCAAATCCGGCCTCCTTTTCAGGAAAACTATACTGATGATGAGGGTAATATTATTGAAGATCTACATGTCATTCAAATAAATCTGATGGGGATAAATGATGATGAATTTGTTTTTCTCACTCAAGAGGAGAAAGAACTTTTCCTCCTAACTCAAACCGAACTTGACTTTGAGGAATCAGATGAACATAAGAAAGGTTTTGAGAATTCCATTATGGAAGCTGATTGACAGTATAACCTTAGGATCAAAAATAATTCAGACACTCAACAATAAAAACTCTAAGAACCATGCTAAGAAATCCTCTGACACTGATGCTAAGAAGACCATAGATAATTCTCCCAAGAAAATTGTTGATAATTCTGGCAAAAAGGAAGTAGAAACTCCTACAAAAAGGATAGTTGATAGTGTTTCCACAACTACTCACACTGATATCCCAACCACAAGTCAAACAAAAGAACCTATATCGAAAGAAATTACTGATCAATCTGATTTTCCCAGCCTGATTAAGATTCAAATATCATTCAACATTGAGAATGAATTATCAAAACTAAAAATTCCCATTCCTCTAATAGAGTTAATTAACAAGAATGTGGACATACCTCAATCAATGAAAGCTCTAAACATAGGGGAAAATAAAGATTCTGTTAATTTGAATGATGACCAGACTGAACTCTTATTTGGGCCAGAACTTGAGGGCAAACCACAGGAAGGGGGTGTTCCTCCATTCTAGTTTAGCCTAAATATTCATGATAAGATCCTCCATAATGCTATGTTAGATTCAGTTGCTTCCCACAATTTAATGCCTAAAGTTGTTATGGAAAAACTAGGACTTGACATTACCAGGCCTTATAAGTATTTTATATTCCTTTGATTCAAACAAACTAAGATGTTTAGGTCTCATCAAAGACTTGTGTGTTACTTTATCTCAAATCCCGTCAAAAATTCTGGTAGTAGACATAGTGGTTGCAGATATCCCCCCTAAGTATGGCATGTTGTTGTCACGCTCATGGGGAGCAAAGCTACAAGGGACCCTACAAATGGATATGACCTTTGCCACCATACCAGTCTTTGGTCAGAAAAGATTATTATATAGGGAAACTTTGATGAAATTCATTGTGAGTACTCAAGAAAATCCTCACAACTATCCTCTTTACTTTTCCCACTCTGATTTAGACTCTTTCATTCTTTATAATGATGGAGACATCAACACTCAAGTTAGCAAAGCATAAACTGATATTTCTACACAAATAGTAGAACAAAACGCTCTTCATCAACCTCTTTGGAATATGAGCTTTGATGGCTCTTGTAGTAAAGATGGTTCTGGAGTAGGAGTGTGGGTTGCAAACACAGGAAACAATCATGTTGAAGGTCATTCATACAATATCAACTTTCAATGTACAAACAACATAGTCGAGTATGAAGCTCTTATATTAGGATTGCTATTATTGAAAAAATTGGGTGCCAAGAGAATATCCATTCAAGGGGATGTTGAGTTAATCAAACAAATTAAAGGAGAGTATTCAACCAAACACCCTAGATTGAGAGCATACATAAATATTGTGCTTGATTTTATAGAGAGTTTTGTGGAATATGAAATTTCTACAATTCCTACAAATCAAAATATCTTGGCTAATAGTTTTTTTTTCAGCTAGCTCCTGTAGTTTTTTTTTTTTCAGCCAACTCCTGTAAAATGCATCACCCTAATCAACAGTATACAATGGAAGTGAAACATTGACTAGTTGTACCAGATAATATGAAGTATTCGTAGGTGTTTGGCAATGATAAACAAATTGAAATCTTTCTGCAGTCTAGGGATGAATATGAAGATGATAGCATAGACTTAGAGCCTAAATTACAAAATCAAATAGTTGTACATTCTAATGTAGAAATGCAGTTAGACAACTCAAATTTAAATATACACATAAATAAAGTTGTAAATAAATTAGAACTGCTTCAGATAGATCCATAGAAAGAAGAGTTTGAAACACTTCAGTTAAAAAATAATGTTTTACCTAGAGGTTTAGTTCCACTAGAATAATTACTTTATTTTAATGATGTAGCTAAGAAGCCTAAGATTGAACCCACAGAGGAAGCAGTAGAAGAGTGCAACATAGGTAGTGGAAAGATCCTAAAATCATAAAACTTTCCAAATCACTGCCAACTACTGAAAAACAAAAATGCATTGCTTTATTCAAAGAATTCAATTGTGTTTTTTCCTGGAGCTATGAAGATCTAAAAACTTATGATACATAGATTATAAAACATAAAATTCCAATTACAGGGGATCCTAAACCATTTAAACAAACACTTCAAATAATAAATCCAGTCTTGATGCCTCTGATTGAGAAAGAAATTAAAAGAATGTATGACTCTAAAATCGTAGTCCCTCTTAGGTATTCTAAATGGGTTTGCAATATAGTACCAACTAGGAAGAAAATAGGTGAAATCAGATTATGCATAGATTTTAGAAAACTTAATAAATTTTCCTTAAAAGACAATGACCCTTTACCAAAAATGGATCATATCTTACAAATAGTTGGATCTTCTAGGATTTCCTTATTAGATGGTTTCTCTAGCTACAATTAGGTTTTAGTTCACCCTGATGATCAAGATAAAACGAATTTTACTACTCCATGGGGTACCTTCATGTATGTGAATATGCCTTTAGGGTTAATGAATGTTGGAGCCACATTTCAAAGAGCAATGAATATTACCTTTGCTGATGAAATTGGTAGGTTTATTGTGATCTATCTAGATGACATTATTGTTTATTCGAAAACTGATGAAGAAAATTTGTTACATCTGAGAAGAGTATTTGAGAAATGAAGAAGGTTTGGAATTTCACTAAATCTTAAGAAAACACTTTTTGGCCTTGAAGAGGGAAACTTTCTTGGTTATACATCTCTAAGGAAGGTATTAAAATTGATCCCAAAAGGATTGAAGACATTTTTAAAATCAGCCATCCTAAAAACATTAAGGAACTTCAATCATTTATTAGCAGGATAAACTTCCTAAGGAGATTCATCCTCACCTTGTAGAACTCCTCAGAAACATAACAAATATGTTGAAAAGAGATTCAGAAATAATATGGAACATTGAGGCTAGGAAATCATTTGATCAAATTAAACAAGCAATAACAAAAGCACGAGTCCTAATCTTTTCATTTGCATCTAAGCACATTGTTGCAGTTGTTCTTTTATAGAGAAACAATGATGGATTTGAACAACCCATTTCTTTCTCCAACAAGGATTTAAGGGATGTTGCATTAAAATAAAACATAATGGAAAAACAAGCATTTGCATTAATAAAAGCAATCAAATATTTCAGGGTGTATATCCTACATTCTCACATAATTGCCTATGTACCAAATGTTGTGGTCAAGGATATTTTAACCCAAAATGAACCAGATGGTAAAAGAGGCAAATGGATTGCCATCGTTCTTGAGTATGACATAGAAATGAAGCCCGCCAAGACTATTAAAGGACAAGGATTAGCCAAATTGATGGCTGAGTCTAAATTTAATTCATTGGATATCAACTTTGTAGCTTCACTAGATGATCAAGAGTAGCAGGCGACTCCGCAATTAGATGAGGCTTTTATGACCTCACCCTGGTATGCAGACCTCATTTTTGTTTTATTCCATTTAAACGCTCCTCCTGATTTAGCTAAGACAAAGGCTAGATTTCTAAAATTAAAAGTAGTGAAATTTTGCATCATAGATAATGTTTTGTATTGGAAAGATGTTGGTGGTATTTTACTAAAGTGTCTATTGAAAGTTGATGCAGAAAGAACAATGCAGGAATTCCTTGAAGGCGACTGCGGTGGACATCTATATTGGAAAACCACTACTAACAAGATCCTTAGAGCTGGTTTCTACTAGCCTACCCCTTTCCTTGATGTTCAAAAGAAGGTAACCTCTTTCCTCAAATGCCAAATATTTGAGGGGAAAATAAAACTATTGCCTCTGCCTTTAAAACCCATATATGTTGAAAGTCCTTTCCAACAATGGGGATTGGATTTCATTGGAGAAATCCATCCACCATCCTCTGCCCAACATAAATGGATCCTCACATCTACCAATTACTTCACTAACTGGATTGAGGCCACAAATTCCAGATTGGCTACTGATGTTGTTATTATCAAATTTCTGGAAACCAATATTTTGTCTAGATTTGGTTGTCCCAACAAGCGCATTACAGATAATGTTGTAGCTTTCAAATCCAAGAAAATGATAGACTTATGCAATAAGTATCATATTACTTTGGGACATTCAATTGCTTATTACCCACAGGGTAATGGGGTGGCTGAATCCTCAAGTAAGAGTCTGCTAAACATTACTAAAATTTTGTTAGAAGAGAACAAAAAGGCATGACACAACAAGTTAATAAATGAACTTTGGGTTGATAGACTCACAACAAAGAAATCAATTGGCATGTCACCATACCAATTGGTTTACTAGATGGATGTTGTTTTTCCATATGCTTTGGGAGTTCCATTTATGAAGATAATTTAGGAATTGCAAGTTGAGCCTAATGACATCCAGAGGAGGATTGATCAGATTATTGAATTGCATCAATCTAGGGAAGAAGTCTACAATAAAGCTCAGGTCATCCAGGAGAATATCAAAAATATTTTTGATAAAAGAACTAAAGCAGATGATTTCACCTTAGGTTACAGAGTTTTAAAATGGGATTCCAGAAGAGACAACAAAGGAAAACATGGAAAATTTGACAATGTGTGGACATGACCTTATACCTTTGATGCTTTCAAAGGACACAATGCATTTTCCTCAGACATACAGATGTAACAAAAAGGCCTAGTGGACCTATGAATGGCAGAATGCTGAAGCATTATTTCTCTTATAAATAAAGGTTTTCTTACCTCAAACCATTGTAAATATCATTGTTTTTATTATTTTGATTGGGTAAGATATTGGTAGAATTTGAAGCCCGCAGAGAAGGCCCTAAGCTTAGATTGATATGCTACCATAATTACTCCAACAACAAAAGAAATCCAGTGTAGATATTTCTGAAATGGAACACTCAAGGCTACTGAACAAATGTTCTTGGCACCTCACATGGACAGTGCCATCCCCAGCTGGAGCCATTGTTAGGGTCCTATAATTTACAGGATCTCAAGGTGATTAAGTATTTTATCTTAGTAATGTTATATTGTAAATAATTGTCAATCTGCAAATGATTTAAAATGGAAAGAGGGTATATTAAACAAAAAAAAAAAAAAAAGGAAAAATAAAAAACATTGAAAAAACAAAATAAAAGATAGAACTCCATCACATGAAAGAAAAACAAAAAGAAAATAATACTGAAATTGTTACAAATATAAATGCCACTACCAATAGGTAGTTCTCTTCATGATTGATAAATAAAGGTTGTGTGCAACTTGTTTAGAAATGCCACAATGACTAGTTATTTGTTTAATCATACAGTATAATCTTGGTTAAACATGTTTGAATTTCTATAAATTAGATTAGAGAATGAAGATTTTCCAAACAGTTTAATCTTGGTAAATAAGTAGTTAGGTAGAAAATGACATTGATTCAACTATTTAATCTGAATCAATAAGAGAAATACGTGATAGGATTTAAGTAGTTTTTCATTTTCCATAAAAGAAAATAATATGGGTTTGCTACTCTAAATGCACCCCTTTAGAAAAATAAAAAATGTTAACTTAGAAAAGGGTAGGAATAAATAGTTTGGTTTTCACAAGTACATTTATGTCCTCTTTACCCTAACTCTTAGTAACATTGTAAAAGAAAGGCACGATGGGGATAAAGTATTTTTGACATGTTTTATATCCCAAATATCATCCTGAGTTTCAAAAGCAATGAAAAAGGCTCATATGGACAAAAAGTCCTTTGTTGTTTATAGTTACAAGGGGGCCACAGTCAAAGCATTAGGATCCTCTTACCTTTTGGATCGATGGCCCTCATTTATTTTTGCCCCCCCCTCCATCCTCACTTTACTGCCATGGGGGTTTGAAAAGGTAGTTTCCCCGTTGGGCCCCATCACTACGTGGCGTCCTCTCTGTATTTTGCACCCCCCCCCCATCCAATACCACTTACCTCCTTCTACCCCCTCCAAAAACCATTTTTATCCCACAATTCTTTACTGTGTCCCTACCCAACACTCTCGCCACTCCTATCGCGCCATGTTTCATATTTGTTGCCCAATGAAATGCCTTTCCGGAAAAAATACCATTGAGCATTAAATTTTCCTTCTTGGGTAACCATTCGACTTCAACGGTCCTGCGCCAACCTCCAACGAAACTTGACATCCTTCCTTAAAAAACCTTGAGCCGTCTTCTTTGTCCCTTTCACTCTCTTATTCTCCTTAATTCCCAGGTTTCTCTACAAATCGACCAGGTTCAAAATATTATTGAAGCAGATCAAATTTTCAACGTTCTATCTCCCCTCCCCTAACGACTCATAACCTAAAAATTATTCCAATAAGATTTTCCTTCCATCGCCATTAATTGTCCACTGATCTAAAAATGCCTCCAAAGAGCCAGAACTAGGAGAACCCTGTTAATCCATTAATCCCTTCATCCATAGGCTTAGATCATATTCCATTAGCCGATAGGGATTATAGGATCAGTGAGACACAGTGCTACTGTGAATTTTTGGGGCTTTACTGTTGGCTGGAGGACAAACATGCTAATAAAACAGATGAAATTGGACTTTGGGAGTCCAATATTCCTCACTATATTTTCCCTCTTATCTTCCATGCCCTTGAATTCACCAAGAAATGTCAAGCCTATTATATTCCCATCCAAAGAGCCATTATGACCCCATCTAGTGAGATCCTTTTTACAATTACTACCCAATCTATAAACCAGATGATGTTAGCTCCCCCTATGGAAAATAGTGCCCCATTTTCCTTATAATCCCTCACCCAACTTTATCAAAATCTTGATTTTTCTACAAGAACCAAGATTTTTAAGATCTTCTTACTAGAAAATGTCCAATTACCAAAGAAGAATCCTCCATACCCTTTCTCAATATTCCCTGATCAAGCTAAACAGATTATAACCATAATTTCATACATTCTGGATTATTATTCTGATCATTGAGTAGATGAACCCATTCTAGGCTTCCTTTCCATTTTTTCCACAGATAGCAAACCATCTATTTCGTTTAATTTCAGTCAATTATTGGCTGATAACAATCATGAGTAGTTTCTTAAATTTCCAACATAACAAGTGTTTAATTACACTTCAATTTTTAATTTATATGTTTATATATGATCGAGCAGGCAGGTTCATTTTTTCTATGTAGAAGCTAGATGAAGAGGGAAACCAATAGCCTCTAATATTTTGGACTTCTTTAATGAGGAAAGAGAAGTAGGAATTCTCCTATAAACAGTTCATTGAAGAGTTTTTTCACCCAGTTATGAATATCCTAAACAGCTCAGCACAATCCAAAATCAGTGAAGACATCAAAAGGATTCTACATTTGACAAATTAGGCTAGGACTAGAGACTAGTATTTATACTAGAATTACATTGAAATCAAAGCTTATGGATGCGAGTTAGAACCATACAAGCTCCTAAAATACCTCCCCATGAGGATTTTTCCCCTGGAATACATTAGACAAATGTTAAATTTAGATGATATTCACTTTTTGGTAGCAAAGAACAAGTCTCAGTTTCGGATAAAGACACAAGTAGGCCCTTTCATATACAACACCAAGTCAACAGGAGAAGAGGCAGATAAGATCCTTGAAGAGATGAAATTCATCTTGAGTTTCACATGGTCTTGTGACCCTTGGGATATTATTTAAAAGCTTAGAGTAGAAAAAAAAGCTACCCCATATATCCATACATCAAGGCCTGAGATATAGAAATATGTGAACCATTTAGAATGGGCAAAGAATACATTACAGAAACAGAAGAACAATTGTTTTCTACTTCAAATTTATAAACTCCCACTTCTCAGGAGAAAACAAGTAAAAGATAGAGAGAGGAGGGATCATCATCAACAACAGGTAGTGAGGCCAAGGATTTCAGAATCAGTTACAGAAAAAGAGAAAAGGTCACTCCTAGGACAGATGTAGAAAAGGAGGTAGAAGACCAAGCTGCCATCATAATCAAAGAAACACCCCCTGCAAGCAGCAAGTTTGTTACATCTCCTACTGGACCTTTAAAATTTCACATGGTCAAAAAGAAATAGAGCTATCTTCGCAAGATGTCAATGCAGAAAAGGAAAAAAAAGTTTGAGAGGTATCGAGAGATCAAACTTAAGAATGAAATTCTTAAGAACATCACCTACAATCAGTTTTGGAAACAGACTTCCAGTTCACAAAGTAGATTATTATCATTTTTTGATGCAAAGAAGGGAAAGATGCAGATGGCCTTCCTTGAGGCCCAAATTCCACATCCAAAAACACCAATAGATTACAAGAGTACATCATTTGAATTGAGCACCAAAGATATCCATCCCATTGATCAAATGGAGATGCATAAACAGACTAGTGAGATTATTTCCTCTACCTTAAATAACATTGTGATGCGGGAGCATCAAGGGTATTTTTTTTTATTTGTAAATATGTTAGAAAAGGGGGTGTGACAACTTTTAATATTTTAGTTAATTTTTTATTTTAAATAAAATAGGAGAGTGAGGATTTTGCAAATATCCTTTTATTAATCAAAAGGATATGAGAGAATTTGGGTAGTTAAGGATATAAAGGGATAAGATTCTAGATAATAGGATTTGTTGAGATATTTTAGTGATATTGAGATATTAAGGGGATTGAGCATTAAATTAGATCATTTTTAAAATTGTATAAATTCATTAAGCCTCAAAGGCATGGAGAGGAGATTGTGAGTTGTAGAGAGTGTGAGATTGGGAATAGAAAGCAAGGGTTTCTGCTTGGGAGCCTTCGGGCAATTTGCAAAGGGCCACCGAACTAGAATATCAGGCCAACAAAAGTTTGTAAGTCATTGTTTTGTTTCAGATTATACATACATTGGTTGATTGATTGAGAAACTATTTATTTTATTTCTGAAGTTCATGGCATTGTTGAATTAATGAAGAAATGATCAATGGGCTTGAATTTACATTGATTTTGTGTGGAAACCGCCATGTATAATCATTGAGTGTAAAATGGAATTAAATCTTTGTGTAAAGGACGTATTGTAAGGCATTGATTCTGTAGCTTGGTGTGGAACTCTGTATGTAAAAACTTTGTTCTGTCAGGGTCGTTGGTTATTGAGAAAAACTTGTGTAATTCAGTGACATCAATAATGGATGGATTTCACTGTTGCATAATGTGTTAAATTAATTGTAAACCATCGAAGGGCTATAGCATTGTTTTGGCGCATATTTGAATAGTCGATGTTTAATGGTGTTAAAAAAAACCAATGAAAAACTGTCTACCTGTCAATTCCGCTGAATTGGGTATGAACAAATTATGAATCACTATTATTAATGTGTTGGTCTTTTGTCCAAGAATAAAGGTTGACATGACATATGACCACGTTATTGAAGCTGTTTTCAGGAGAACTTAAAATTGCATCGGTTATGTATTAAAATACATAGTTGTTGACTATGCCAGGGGTATTGAGTGGCATCGTTTGTATAAGTCAACATTGAGAGCAGGAATATAAAATTGTGTTTCGGCTTGTAAAATCAATGGAACTTGACATACATAGTCTTGTTTTGTAATGCGACTGTGTGAGATGGAGGTTGTTGGAGTATTAATTCATATATGAGTTAAAATGACGTTCTAAAAAAAAACTAAGTGCAGAATCGATATCTCTTAATCGAATTTCCATTTGAATGATTTTACTGTATGACAAAGGCACAGGTTCGAAATCCATTCGATGGCAATGTTTGAAATCCGGTTCAGAATTCATTCCCTCCGTGGTGTTTGAAACTGTGTGGAAGCTGGTAGTTAAAGCCCAGAAGTTTTGAAACAGTTTGTTTACCAATCGCTTGAAGGTACGTTCTTTGCGTAATTGTTACAAATTGGAACAAAATTGTGTTACTTTTCCAAGTCTACATGCAGTGTCAGGGCGGATCGATGGTAGGTTGTATAAATCAGTAGCGTCGGTATTGAGACAAACCAATCAGATGTTGAAAGCGACAGTTAGTGAATGTGAACACGGCGCTGTTTGGTTTGATTAAAATGTAAATGGTGTCAAAAGCCTGTGGATTCAATAGTGTATTGATGCATTGAGTTTTAAATGTTGTCAATGTTGAATTGAAACGGTATTAATACAGCTCGAGTGTAATGTGTTAATCTTTGAACACATTCAGAAGTTTGTAGTTTTATGAACTGATACATCTGCCAGATCGTTGAAGTTGAACATAATATATATCCATTGTTGGATGGACAGGTATGAATGTTGGAATTGATCAAATTCTAAGTTTTTATACGAATTTTCATTTTCCTAAAATGGGTAAAATGTGCTTATATAATTGGAACTTGATTTTGTATTAAGTTCAAAAGCGGAATCTTGTTATGAGGCTTGGTGTATTGAAGATAGAATGTTAAGAATTAAACATGGGAAGAGAATTGGAGAGGCATAAGCGCATGGACTAGAATTATGATTGAAATTTATATTTGAACTCACATTATCATTGGGTTTGATTGAAGGATTCAAAGCATGAATTTGCCAGACATTGAGGGTTTTGATTTGTCAAAAAGCTGAGATGCATGTTTATGATCATAGAGATTAAAGATTCTGGGTATCGCAGGCTAACCCTGCATCACATTGACATGTCATTATCTAAGCCGCATGTTTCATATGAAAACATTCAGTCCCAGTTGAAAATGGAAAAGGTATATTCTTTAGCAAAGGACAATAGGATAAAACCTTTGGAATATTTGGTAGTCAAAATAGGGTATGATGATAAAGATATAAATGTTGTAGAGGAGATCATCAAGAAGAAAAATTTTGACATTGCAGCATTAAGAAATCAATTGAAAGTGTCAAATACAGAGGATCCCTTGACTAAAGATATTGAATAAAATGAGACACAAAAGAATAACATGATGAAGCTAATCATAGAGAAGAATATTCAAATCAGATAGATGGAGGCAGAAATGGAGAAAATGATCAAAGAGAAAGAGCAGAGTCAAAGGGTAGCCATAGTCCCCTTGGATGTTATATCCATCACTCAAATCTCAACTACAGGAACAACAACTTCTTCAAATTAAACTACAAGTGTTGAACAGGTGACAAAAAACTAGAAAATATGTCAATCCAGTCAAAAGAAATTAATAAATCAAATGGGCAGCTCAAATCTCTACAAGAACAGAACCAGAATTGAAGCTTCTCGTCTAGTCAAAATGCAGAAGTCACAAAGGTTACTAGAGAGGTTACAAAAGGTGGAGAAGGATACATCAATTGGTCAAACCTTTGCCCAAGCCAAGGAAACTATTTGGATGTGTATTATGGACTCCATGAATGAGATTTGGCCATGTATCCAAATCATTTTTTAACAGAAAGAACTGATACAAAAGGCCACTAAACCCATTGTTCGAGTAAGGGAAAAGCTGGGAGACATGCCTATAGAAGCCTCCAATATCATCAAATTCTTAAATTCAAAGAATAATTATGAACCTGAAGAGTTAGGAATTAGTGACAAGACTACCATCATCTTGGAAGTCAAGAAAGTTTTGACTAAAATAAATCTCAATTATCAATTATAAGAGAGATGTGAAACACTACAGTTAGGAGTGAACAGGGTTGTTAACAAGATTGAAGCATTAATTCAGAAAGGATTGCCCAACATATATGTGATTAATGATAAACTAATTACTCAAAAAAATTATGTTCTAAAGATGAAGGAAGTGGCCAGAAGCATTCTCTAATTTAGTGGTATAAAAGGCAGCATGATAGCTAGAGCATTCTTAGAGACTACAGGAAATGACTTCTTTATTCAGAATGAAGTGAAACATGTCTTCACAGAAAGCCAACATTTTCAAAGTATACTGAGGTTTATGAGATTTACCGAAGGGTAATTAATTTAACCATTTCAGATGAAAAATATGGGAGGAACTATGTGATTTACTGGATTAAAAAGTAACTCGGATGCAGTAAGAATTATCAGCCAGCACAATCGCCAGTGCACTATAATTTTAGGTTGATTCAGCAACCAAATCAACCAAAACATAGCCACCTCTTCATACATTTTTCCACCTTGCCTATCATTCTGCAAAAGATAGATTTTATTGTTTAGGATAATGCTAATAATACATTGTCGGTCGAGACAGTGATTTTGTAATTATTTTGCAATTATTTTTATAAATACTTCATTGTGTGAAGTATTAAGGGTTGATTGTTTAATATAATTTTCCTCTGCGAATTGTAATTTACCAGTTGCTGGAAACATCAATAATACAAGGAAATTTTCATAGGATCCATGTGGTGTACGAAATGGTGATGTTTTTCTTCAGTTTATGTGTTTAATCATTGTATCCTTTCTCTATTATTTCTGAAAATCTTAATTACATAACAGAAACTGTAATGAATAGGATATGTTAAACAGAGCACCCTATTTTGGCTGTTAGTAATTTATATGTTTTTTGTTGAACTCAAATTAAGGAATTCTTTATTTCTCCTTAGTTTCTATTGAATCTTACACTTCTTTTGTTTCATAATCCATTCAAATTTCTGAAAGATCCAACTAGTGCAACCTAGCTTGCCCTGTGAAACTCCTTTAAAATTTGATGCAGATCCAGTTAATCTTTAGACTCCATATCCCAATGAAATTATAAATATTTAATCACCCAAGAAATCCAATTAAAAAAATCATTACAGTACTAACTAGCCTAAAATTTACACCAAATATAGCTAAATTTTATATAGAGATCCCTCTTTGACATTGGCAGGGCTAGATCCCAGCTTCCAAAGTGGTTTTGATGTTGTCCTATGTGTTTATTCCCTCAACCTCAAAAATACAGACTGACAACAGAATACATCAACCCTATTCTCCTTTGGAACATCATTTACCCTAATATTCAATTTTTCAAAGTCCTCAATGTGATATGCCATTGAACCCTTTTGTTTGAGATTTATAAATTGGCTAAAAAAGTGTTTCTTTTTGTATCCTCCTAATGTGCTATCATTCCTCCATAAACAATGACCAACAGACAAGTGCTTTATGAGATCAAATTCATCAATACCATACAAACTAATTGGGTTCTAAATATAAAGTTGCAATGTATACTTTTTGTGTGTGTTGCACATTATGGAGATCGAAATATTGCTCCATCTGTAGTATCCATGTTACTGGATCCTTGCCATAAAACTTCCTCATATCGATCCTTGGAATATGGTGGGTCTTCAATAAAAATTTAGAGTCTATGGAATCATGATTAACATTAATTTTTTTCTCATCATGAGTTTCATATAATACCTTTTTGACATTAGGAAGTATTTCTTGTAGCAACTTTGTCAACCTTCCTTCAAACCTTCCATGTCTGCTTTTAAACCATTCTTCAATTCTTCCATGTTTCCTTTCATTTTTTCTTCTATACCATCCATATTAGCTTCCATACCATTATTCAAACCATCTATCTTAGCTTCCATTTCACTTTTGTTTACTCTTTGAAAGAGCGAAATTTGTTGCACTTAGTCTCATAATTTTTATATGTCGTGTTGCATTTCTTCATGTTCTTCATGCTTCATAGTAGATATTTCTGGTTTCTTAATAGGTGTTTCCATTTTCTTGCTTCGAGTCATTTTGGAATCAAATAATGATATTTATGCTTTAATATTCCCCTTGAATTAGTTCAAAATGTTTTTTCAAACAAAACTTGTGCCAATTTAAAAACAAATACACACATTTTGCTAGCTTGTAGCAGCTTGCTATTGAATCTGTTGTATCCATGTACATTCGAATCTCCAAGGTATAAAATTGAGTCCTATTGTATCCCTATGAGGCTTCTTTCCAATGCCACAATTCAAACCAAATTTGGATTCTTCAAGACAAAGTTATGTCCAATCTCCTAGGATGGCATGATTATGGCATGGTTCCATAGATTGAACTTGTATGGAGTGTCACGTGTCATTGTTTTGACCTTCTTCCTTGAAAATGATATACATTACACTACAGTCTATTTACTTTCAGAAATTTTTTACGAAATTCAAATTCGATGCTCGTGTATGAAGATATGACGATTATCCCATGGTCACCTATTTGAGATGAAATTATGGAGCAATCAAAAACACTAACTTCTTCGGACCATATCTCTAGAAATATAGCGAAACAAGATCTAAAATTTTTACAAAAATTTCATCAAATTTACTATCCTCGTGGTAAAAATTTCATCTTCTGAACCTTCATATAAAAAATGTTATAGCGAAAATTCCATGATGACTTGTTTGTAGAAGCGAAACCTTAGAATCCAAAGCTCTGATACCAAATGTTATGCAACCAACTCATAAAATAGAAGAAAATATAGGTCAACAAATTAAAAATTATCCTCTTCAAGGAGGGGACCTCCATTACATTACATAAATGAACAATTCTTGCATGATACAAATGAAAATACCACATTTGTATATATAGGATTCTAAGGGGTCACAATATACTCAAAACCCACATAACAAAAATAATGTAAGCGCATAACAATAACAATAGTGGGATTCTATGGGGCACAACAATAAAAATATGGGGGCTACATGGGCACAATAATCAAAATAAGGGGGATACACTAGTATTATAGGTTCCTAACACAAATTTTGAATCAGTGTATCCAATCAAGCTAAATTTATCTACATGTGTATAGTTGAGTCCAATGTCTTGTGTTCCCTTCAATTATTTTAGAACTCTTTTTGTAGTAGACCAATGACCCTCACAAGGATTTTACAAAAGCCTAGAGAGAATTCCAATAGAAAATTAAATATTTGGTCTAGTAGTAGTCAGGTAGTTGAAACTTCCTACAAGTTTTTTGTACTTTGTTTCATACTCAAATATTTTCCTTTATTGGATGTGAACTTTAAATCTTGTTCCATTGGAGTAGTCAAAGGATTGCACTCAGCCTTGCCAAACTTGTTCAACATATATTCATTGTACTTCTTCTAAGAGAGGAATATAAACTTTAGATGTTGGGGTACTTCAATACCAAGATAATAGTGAACATATCCCAAATCTGTCATTTCAAAGCTTTCCCCAATTCTTTCTTTATGGATGCAATGTAGTTCTCATTGTTCCCTATAATCAGAAGGTCATCTACATAAAGAACAAAATATACAACTATTTTTCCAACTTTATTGACAAACAAAGTTCCACAATCAAGATCATAGTGTTTGAAATTGAGTTTCAGAAGATGCTCAGTCAATTTCTCGTACTAGGCTCATGGTGCTTGTTTAAGGCCATACAAGGATTTGACAAGATTGCACACTTTTTGTTCTTGGCCCTTCACAAAAAAATCATTCTTGTTAGGAATTAAAAACATTTTCTTTCATATCTCCATGCAAGAAAGAATTTTTTACATCCATTTGACGCACTTTCCAACCGTCCTAAGCTGCCAAGGCAAAGAGAGTCTGGATGGTATCACATTTTGTTTTTTTTGGTGGTGGGGGGGGTTGGGGGAATTCTCCTCATAATTGACCCTTCCTTCTATGCAAAGGCATTTTCCATGAGCCTAGTTCTATGCTTGTCAAGTGAGCCATTACTTTATACGTGTTCTTGAAGTCCCGCTTTTAGCCTATTGGTTTGGTTCCCAATGGAGGATAAATTAGCTTCCAGGTGTCATTATTTATCAAAGAATCCTATTATTTCTACATCGCTTCTTTCCATTCATCATGAGAAGCAGCTTCTTTGAAGGAAGTTTGTTTGAAATATGTAGAAAAATTTAGTTCACAATCATAACAAACATCCATATCAACAAGTGAATCAAAACCATTTAAATCGCTTCCATTCTTCCTAGCATAGATTATTTTCCCTGTCCTTCCAACCTCATCAAGATGGATGCTTTCAAGTGTCTTTGTGAGCCATTTGGAGGACCTTTCTGGGATGGCCCAATCTACTCAATTGACCGGGATGGAGATGAATCAAGATTTAGCCTCCCAATTCTCTCAATCACATATCTCGAAGTATCTTTTTTATCAGTGTTTGGAGCTTCAAGAGGGGGAGAGAGTGCTTTAAAAGGAGATTCCATAGATTGATCTAGTATAGGGATCCCCCCTTCAAGATGTGGATCTCATTATCAAACTCTTAAAAAGTTTTTGAATTCCTGAATTTGTCCAAGTGATCAAGATGCCGCTCAACACCATTGTCAATCTTGGAAGATTCAATAAAGATCACATCTCTAGACATTGTAAAATTATTATTTACTTCATCATAGAGACAGTATGCTTTGGAGGTATTTGAGTACCCAAAGAAGATACATTTTTTACTCCTTACACTAAGTTTTTTTATTTGTTCATGTTGATGCCTCGAAAATCGCTGCATCAACATTGGGGAAAACCACCCAGTCTGGACCTTAAAGGCAGCTCCTTTTCCGTTTGGTGTGGTGGCTCCTGTTAGCCTCCTGCTGCAACAGGTTACTCATATTTCATGATTGACATTTTTACAGGCCAAATATGTCATACTTTGCATGCTGCAATGCTCCATTTTTGCTAACAGACACCAAAAAGAGGCCATGTGAGAATGCTACTCAAATTTTATCTGCTGCATTCCAATTTTGAAGAGTCTTTTCATTTTTGTACAAATTTTCAGCTAAAGGGAGATCCAAACAGCCTAATCTTGGTCTCCCTAGGTTTCAATTTCCTGTTTTAAAATATAGAGAATGAAAAATCTGTCCAAACAGCTTAATCTTGGCAGATTCTTAGATAGGTAGAGAATCAAAGGAGCCCAACTGCTTAATCTGGGCCCTTGGAAGAAATAAGTGTAGATGTAGAATAGGAAGACATCAAAAAGAAAAAGTTGAAAAGCCGGGTCTGCAAGTCCAAGTTCACCCAAACCAAAAAGAAGAAAAAATGTTAGGTAAGTAGGTTGGGTAGGTAATTTTGAGGTTGCAGAAGGTTGATTTGTGATTAATTCCACATTTTCAAGTGTTACACTCATACACATCACAGTCAGCAGACAGCTCCCATTTGAAGGACTTCAAGTGAGGCATGACTAACTCCCTCTTCTTCCTCTTCCCTAAAATCACTTACTAACCTCCCCTAAAGAGGTCAAGATCTTCTTGATACCTCTTAGTTTCATCATTTTACATGTCATTAGCCTTGGTAAAGATCTGCTTTACTCAAGGAGGCTCCACACTTTCTCTACAAAGTTCTATCTCCCCTTCACAGCCTAAGATCTCTGAAACTTAGCGCTTTCTGGTAACTTTCATATTAACTACTGACATTATTATTTAGCTCCCTATATATTCCCCTTCCCCCTATTTAAAAAACCATGTTAATAGCTCCCCTATGTAAATATCCCCTCCCCCTGGTTGGAATATAACCATAAACATCCCTTGGGAATTACTAAGTCATCTGGACCTTAGTAAGAGCCCCAGCCCTGCATAATTTTCCCCTTCCCTAGTGTTTGGACCCATTCCAAAACACAAAGAAACCCTCTACAAAGGCAAACCCCCCCCCCCTCGGTGCATTTTCTTTGGAAATTATTAGGTTTTGATTAATTTATAAACCAAGTGTCGAAACCCATTAACCCATTTCCTAAAGTCTAAACCCACCCACGCCGTGAAAAATTAAAAAACTAACGCGCTCGCTGTTTCACTAAACCTCGTGCACCTTCCCCGCCCGTCCACCGTCCGATCGCCTCTCACGGATCCGACGGCTGATATCCATATCGGGCGCCCTTTTGTGTGGGCACGTTAGCACCCGATGTCCGACGGTTTTACCGTCGTACACCGGGACAGCTGGCGCGTTCCCATTGCATCGGGCCGCCCCTGACAGAAACTGCTTCCGTATCAAAAGCGGTCTGATGCCCTGCCAAAACCGCCTTCCCCCCATGTAACAGGAGCGCTGCGTCATCCCGCCACGTCGGCTCCACCTCACCCCTTCCTGCCTGCGCCTAGCCCACATCACCTGCCACCGTGTCCCGCCATGTCATCACCCCGCCGTACTGCCATGTCACCCTGCTGACGTTAGCATGCTGACCTCACATCTGTACCAGAGGACCCCACTGTTGACGTCATTCGTCGTACAACTGACGTCATGCTAATGTCAGCAGCCAAAAACGAAAAAACGCGCAAGCGCGAAAGTCAAGCTTTAGAGCTCCGGAAGGAAAAACAGAGGCAGTTTTCGATGTAGCAAAGCGCTAATCGCGCATCGCTACGGGAAATGAGCCATATTGGAGAATCTTTAGGGAATCTTTTGATTCCTCGACCCTTTTTGCACCGAAAAGGCCCGAAGAAGCCTGATTTTTCCAATTTAAGCGTATTTGAAGACAGAGAGAGAACAGGATCAGAGATTAAAGAGTATCAGATCAAATATGCGGCTAAAGAGCATGTCAAAGAGTATCAGAGTAGCGGCGAAGTGTATCACAGCAGGTTTTCTCAGGGCTCGAGGCAAATCCAGCATTAAAAGGAAAGCTCTGAAAGTCAAGAAGAGAATGCATTGAAAGCTCATTGGCACAAATGACTGCACATTAAACTCACAGAAGATCAGTGGACCAGAACTCAATGCACAGTTATGACAGAACCACTGCACCAAGCCACAGAGGACATCATATTAACTTAAATTTTGATCCAGCTACCACTTGCGCAACCCAAAAAGACTTGATTACATTTAATTCTGTTGACACCTAATCCTCAGTGATTGGGGAACTGAATGTGAACAGTCATCGAGAAGATGAACTGAACAATCACATTCATGTATATATTAGATAGCTGGCTAAATGAATAAATGCATTAGTTTTCTGGAGTTACTCCTGGCCTAACATGGTATCAGAGCACAGGTCCCAGGTTCCTTTTTTAGGCGTCCCTTGTAACTCCTGTCCACTGCCTGCTCTCTGCTCCTCTCTGTCCCATTTCTGAAAGAACGCCTCCCTTCCTGAAGACTGCGTACCTAATTTCTAACATGGTAACGCGTACCTGACTCCTCTGCTGGCGTTGTCTGCTGTGGTACCTGACTCCTCTGCTGGCGCTGTCTGCCATGGTAACGCGTACCTGTGAAGCCGCTCTTCCTCGAACTAGGTAGGGGCTGAATGCAGTAAACAATCGCTTCAGTTTGGCATTGAAAATCTCCTTCAAGTATTTAATCAATCTCGCGGCATCGTCGAACCTTTGTTCTATCCCCAGAATTTTGCTGTATTATCCATGAAGAACCCCGCTAAAGCTTCTGCAAAGAGCCAGAAGGCCGACAGCTTTTTGAATAACACACAGCGTTGCGTATATACAGTTTCTATTAATTTGTAAAGCTGTCGTCATGCAACATTATCGTCCATCACTACAACAATAATATCTCAAAATAACTCTGTTTTATATGTTAGCAATGGCTCTGTTTTATATATTAGGAACTGACACATTGAATTGGAGCGAAGGTGCTTTGTGGTTACCCAACTTCCTCTGCTCATCAGCGACTAGGTTTCGATAGGATTCGATGCTTCTTCTTGGATTTGTAGAAGATTAATCTGTGCTTCTGATCAGATGCATGCTTATATGCAGATCCTTACAACTTCTATGCTAGACTGGATTCTAGTCACAGTACTATTCTAAACTGAGTTATTGCAATGTTGGCCGGGGCAGGAATTGATCATGTGCTTATTTTCTCAGCTGAATTACGATAATAGCTTGACCCCGTCAAAGGATTGCCGGTGTTTGCTATGAAATTTCTTAACAAAAATGCCTAGGGAAATGTCTCGATCTCTTTGTGGTTTAATACGAAAATTTTCTAAAAAAAAAACAGTGCTTTACAAACACAATAAAGCAGGGTTCCTCCCAGGACTTATTTTCCTTCTCAGGAATTCGATCCTAATTGAGGGAAATTGTTTGAAGAAAACGAAGTGAATTTGGTGAAATATTTGACGCAATAGGGAAACGTGGGCACTGAATTTATTGTCTCGGTTCTCTGGTCATTCTCAATTTCCTTCTAGAATCGCTTTTGTGATCCTTCTTACCCTTTTGGAATCGCTGCTACTTGCTCTTTCATTTGGTTTTCCACTCCACTGGAAAAAGAAAAATATTATTATTATTATTATTGGAAGAAAATATAGTGCATAAAGACTTTGAAATTTTGAGAACAATTTGACTGTATAGCAGCAGAAGTTTTTTCTTCATAAGAGCAGATTTTTTGCCATCAGAAGTATTAGTCTATCAGCAAAAGTTTTTTTATATCAGCAGAAGTAATTTTTTTTACAGAATGCATTCAATCATCTCTATGATAGGAATAGTTCTCACTGGCAAGGAGAACTATCCTGACTGGTCCCGAATGGTACAACACACCCTCATTTTCAATGAACTGTGGAAAGGAGTGTGTGTCGGAGAAGGAGTACATCAGACAAAGAGCTCGCCATCTGGGAAAACAAGAACAGCAAAGCGTATGCATTAATCGCAGCGTCTGTAAATAAGGAGGTGAGTCGCCACATTTCAACATATTCAACTGCCTTTGAAGCTTTACAAAAGCTGAAAGAGCTCTATGACTCACATTCTGCACTTGAAGTCGTCCAACTTATGATTAAACTCTTCACTCTTGAACTGCAAAATAATGATCCTCTTGCTCTTGCATTTGAAATGAAGTCTATAATGCATGATATCAAATCCACTAAATGTGAGCTGGATATCTCTCTTTTTGCTTTTCTCAAGGCACTTTATCCTACATACTCCAATTATCTTGAGTCTTTACAAGCAAATGGAAATCTCACAGATATAACCTTTGACTCTCTTGTGAAAAAGTTTGCTGAAAGAGAAAAAAGCCTTTGGAAAGAAGACAACCCCTGAATCTTCTGAAGAGACTGTATGCCTGGCTCATAAAGAAAAGTGTCCTGCTCAAGATTCTACAAGAGCAAGAGGTGGACGAAGAGGAAGAGGAAGATACTTCAGAGGTGGGGGGGCAGACATTCTCAAGGAGAAAATGTATATTTATATTGTATTCGCTGCAAAAGAAATGGATCACATGATGCCTCTACATGCAAGCTACCATGGGACAAAACTGAGCAGAGAAGAAACCAACAGAAAGGTAAAACTAATGATACAGACAAAGGTAAAGCACCTGAATCTGCTCACTATGTTGAGGCACAATGTAACATTGGAGTAAATGAAGATTTGTTTAATACTTCACTTGCTTCCTGGAAAAATGATTGGCTGCTTGATTCAAGAGCAACCTATCACATGACTCATAGAAAAGAATTTTTTGAAGATTTCACTGACAATGTTGATGGAGTAGTATACTTTGCATATCAGTCAAAAATCAAGCCATCGGGGCTTGGCACAATCAATCTTAAACTACCTGGTCTCTCAGATTTTCTTCTTGATCATATTCTATATCTCCCATAGCTCAAGAGAAACTTGCTGTCCTTGGTCCACATCCGCCAGCAAGGTCACTCCATTCATATGTTTGATGACAAGCTTGAGGTGAGAAAAGCATCTGATCACTCACTTGTCATGAGGGGAATAGAAGAAGAAAGACTTTTCAAACTGCAAGGAACATCTGCTCATGCAAAACATTTCTCATATATTTCTCATCATGAAGAAGGTACACTTCCATCAAGTTTATTATGGCATGCTAGATTTGGACATTTAAACTATGACAGTCTCCGCTTATTGAAGAAAAATGGTGTTGTTGGTTTGCCTACAATTCCTAGAAAACTTAAGCAGTGTGATGCTTGCATTCTAGGAAAGCATAGAAAATAGTCCTTTCATGACTCACATTCAAGAGCACATAGGAAGCTTGAACTTATTCATTCAGATTTATGTGGTCCAATGCCTGTTCCTTCAGCAAATGGAAATAAATATATCATGACATTTTATTGATGACTACACCAGAATGTGTTGGGTTTATTTATTGAAGAACAAATCTGATGCTTTCCAAACATTCAAGAATTTTCATAAATGGATTGAAAATGATGCACAATCTCATATTGGGTCTATTCGCACTGATAATGGAAAAGAATACACATCAAATGAATTTGAAAACTATCTTCGACAACATGGGATCAAACACCAAACAATTGTGCCTTATAATCCCCAACAGAATGGTGTAGCTGAAAGAATGAATAGAACAATTTTGAATATGGTACGATCCATGCTTTTTTTCAAAAATGTAAAGATAATGTTTTGGGCTGATGCTGTTCTATGTGCTGCATATATAAAGAATAGATGTCCATCTAGTGCTATAAGAAACAAGACTCCTTATGAATTGTGGTATGGACATGTTCCTTCGGTCAAACATCTCAGGATTTTTGGTTCCACCTGTTATGCTTTGATACCAAGGTACATAGAAACAAACTTGGTGCTAGAAGTCGTAAGTGTATTTTCTTGGGGTATTCAAATACCTCCAAGGCATACCGCCTCTATGATGAAGAAAATAAAAAGTTTGTTATATCTAGAGATGTAATTTTTCTTGAATCATCCAAATCTGACAATGTTGTTGAGCGGCAACTTGATCGCTTGGATAGATTCGCAAAACTGAAATAATTTCAAGAATTTGAAAATCATATTCCACATCTTGAAGGGGGGATTCCTATACTAGATCAACATGTGGAATCTTCTTCTGAAGAATATTCTCCCCCGCCTAAAACTCCAACAACGGATGATGCTTTAAGTGATGTAATTGATAGAATTGGGAGACTCAATCTTGATTCACTCCCAACTCAATCAACAGAGCAGCCTGGACCATCTCAGAAAGATTCCCCAAAATGGCTGACAAAGACACTTGAAAGTGTTCATCATGATGAAATTGGAAAAACAGGAACCAGAAATGCAAACCGACAAAATGGAGGTGATGTAGATGACTCTAATTCACCTGTTGATATGGATGTTTCTTATGATTGTGAATTGAACTTGTCTACAGATTTTGAACCAACTTCCTTTAAAGAAGCTACTTCCCATGATGAATGGAAAGAAGCAATGCAAAAGGAGTATGATGCCCTCATAAAGAATGGCACTTGGAAGCTGGTTGATCCTCCATTTGGAACCAAACCAATTCGCTGCAAGTGGGTCTACAAGAACAAGTACAAAGTTGATGGCTCACTTGACAAGGCACAAAGCTAGGCTTGTGGCAAAAGGTTTTGCACAGAAGGAAGGGGTCGATTATGAGGAAACTTTTGCTCCCACAGCAAAATGGCCACCATCCGGACACTCTTTGCACTGGCAGCTCAGAACGGTTGGAAAGTCCATCAAATGGATGTAAAAACTGCCTTCTTGAATGGAGATCTAAAAGAAAATGTTTTTATGTCCCAGCCTGAAGGATTTGCTGTGAAAGAACATGAACATAAAGTATGCAAACTTGTGAAGTCCTTGTATGGCCTCAAACAAGCACCACGAGCCTGGTATGAAAAGCTAACTGAGCGTCTTCTGAAACTCAACTTCAATCATTTTGATCTTGATGATGCAACTTTATTTGTCAAGAAAGTTGGAAAAGCAGTAGTATATCTTGTGGTATATGTAGATGATCTTTTAATGACAGGGAACATTGAAAGTTATATTACATCCATAAAGAAAGAATTAGGAAAAAGTTTTGAAATGACTTATTTGGGCTATGTTCATTACTATCTTGGCATTGAAGTAACCCAACATCCAAAATCCATATTTCTTTCTCAAAAGAAATACATTGGAGATTTGTTAAACAGATTTGGCATGACAGAGTGCAATCCTCTTTCTACTCCAATGGAACAAAACTTAAAGCTCACATCTATTGAAGGAAAGGAACTTGAGGATGCAACAAAGTATAGACAGCTTGTAGGAAGTCTCAACTACCTTACTACTACCAAACCAGACATTTCATTTGCTGTTGGAATCCTCTCCAGGTTTATGCAAAAGCCTTGTGAGGGACATTGGTCTACTGCAAAAAGAGTTTTAAAGTACTTGAAGGGAACTCAAGACTATGTAATCAAGTACACACAGGTGGATGACTTCAGTTTGATCGGATACTCAGATTCAGACTTCGATGGAGACAAAGAAACTGGAGTATCTACTTCAGGATATACTATGAGTCTTGGATCAAGAGTTGTCTCCTGGAGATCACGCAAACAATCAGTTCCAGCAGATTCCACAACAGAAGCAGAATACGTGGCAGCAGCTGAAGCAACAAAAGAAATTGTGTGGCTCAGGAA
>APFE031103686.1:0-13854 GCA_000404065.3 Pinus taeda | reverse complement strand
TCTTCCTTTATTCTCGGTTAATTTCCCCAACCTTGTTGCTTCTGTGAGACACACTGTTTCAATTTGTAATCTATTATGTAATTCTGTCTGGGCTAAGGCTAAAGTATCCTAATCTTCTTCCTCTTTTAAACCGAAGATTATAAGGTTTAAGGTCCTTTTGTTACGTTCGTGGTCTAATTCTATTAATTTTTTCATTTCGTCTTTAATTGGTTTAATATCTAACTTATCTACCACACTATTTAGGGTGAGGCGGCTATTAACTTTTTCTTCTAATTCTTTAATCATGTCTTTCATTTTAAGACCCTCTAAGGTATCAGTGTCTCCTTGCTGGGATGGTTGGTTAGTATCTTGGTTTTGTTTTTCTATAACATGCAATCTAGTCTCCATTGCCTCCATTTTATTCTCGAGTAGTCTATTTTATTTTCTATTTGTTTCTGGATAGTGTTTTCAAGAGATGCAAATTTGTTTTCCAGCACGACTTCTAACTCTTTTTGTAACTTGGCTTCTCTTTCTTCTCTGCGTTTCTCCAAAGACTCTATATACTCATAGAGGCCTTGTAGAGTAACTGTGCTAGGTCTACCCTTGGTAATCTTTGGTAACTGTGGTGAAGTATTCATACTTGAAATTATAGGAGCAAATAAAAAAGAAGAAGATAAGGAATATGTGTACCTGATATCCAAACCTGACATGCGAGCCAAGATCTCCAAGCTTTGGATTGCGAGTTTTAAAACCAAGAGACTGTTTATATATCGCCAAGACGAGACTGTTTATATATCTTCCAAGACTGCTTATATATACGAAGAGTTGATATCACCGAAACAACGAGACCATATAAAGAAGAGTTTATATATATGAAGAGTTGATATATCACTGAAGCAGGGAGAAGAGTTTATATATACGAAGAGTTGATATATCACCGAAGACTGTTCATATATCACCGAAGCCGGGAGTTTATATATACGAAGAGTTGATATCACCGAAATAGCGAGACCATATAAAGAAGAGTTTATATATACGAAGAGTTGATATATCACCGAAGCCGGGAGTATATATACGAAGAGTTGATATATCACCGAAGATTGTTCATATATCACCAAAGCTGGGAGTTTATATATACGAAGAGTTGATATCACCGAAACAGCGAGACCATATAAAGAAGAGTTTATATATACCGAGACTGCTTATATATACGAAGAGTTGATATCACTGAAACAACGAGACCATATTATAAAATTAATATAATTATATTAATTTTAATTATATTAATTTTAAATATAATTATATATAATTATATTAATTTAATATAATTTAATTAAAATTAAATTAAAATTAATTAAATTAAATTAAAATTAATTTAATTAAATATAATTAATTAATTTAAAATTAAAATTTAAATTAATTAAAATTTAATTATTATTTAAATTAAAATTAAAAATTAATTAATTTAAATTAAATTATATTAATTATATTAATTTAACTTAATTAATATAATTAATTAAATTAAATTAAATTAAATTAATTAATATAATTAATTAATTTTAATTAAATTAAAATTAATTTTAGTTAAATTAAATTTAATTAAAATTAATTAAATGAAATCAAGTGTCGGCCTGTAGACCAGTTTAGGGTTTCTTGATCTATTTATATCAAGGTTCATGTCCTCCTTCTCCTCAATAATCTCTCATTCTTTTTCTATCTTTCTAATTTGTCCTGATGATGGACCCCCTTTGGGGTTTGAAACGTCGACTCAATGAACAGAAGATTGTGGACAATCCAGATCATACCACTGCAAATGTCCATATTTTCTTTTAATAGTAGAAATTGATTTAGAACAAGATCTCAATTGATACATGTCTTAGAGGAGCACACAACAACTAAAATTAAATACAAATATAGATTTAGCAGTGAAAAATTAATACGGTGTACATAAAACTCAAAAACCCTCAAGGACAAGTAATATGTGGCCACATGGCTCAGAACACGAGTCTACCATCTTATCTCACACAAAGAACCTAAATAAGAATGGTGTCGTGAATTTAACTTAAACCCTATTTCATATATGATCTCGACTCCTCAAACACTTGGACCAACATACAAAAATAAAGAGGAAATTGATTAGAAATTAGAAGAACCATGTTGAAGACTGAAACGTTAGCATTTGTAGCCAACCCTACATTTAGAAAAATTGAGCTAAATACTAGAAGGAATAACTCAAGCAACAAGAGAACAAGTTCACCCATTTACCTGTAACTATAGATTTCAGTGTTGATCGTAATGCTTGTGACCTTGCACAAGTACAACTAGCTTCAAAATTTCTAGAAGAATCACTTATAGAAAGAAGAGAAAGGAATCAAAACTGAAAAATACATTTAAAAATAAAATTTACTTGTTGATGCCAGGAATGCGCATGCTGAAGGAGAGAGTAGGAATTTCCTCCAAGAAATAAGCTTACCAAGAGTAATCTTCTAAATAACCCATGTTGCACTACAAAATGTGATCAGACCTGCAAATAAGTCAATATGTCTTGAGAGATGAACGCCTTAGCAATAAAAAATAATAATAATAATTAATAAAACCCCACACTTGAAAACAAGACTATTGAAGATAAATTTCTATGATTCTAAGCAGTTACCTAGCAATGGAAAATAGTGGTGCCCAAGGTAATGCATTGATGGTAAGAGACTTCTTTTGAAGAGATCACATTTGTAAGCAGGAGAATCTGACTGAGAATGGAGTAGCATCGCAGGATGGGAGGTAATTACTCCCATAACCATAGAACTCCATCAACTATTATAGGTATAAACCCTAAAGTTCCAGGATGATTGATTTGATATGTATTTCCAACCCCAAGGTGGAATCAATCCCAAGGACCTCAACTCTCTATAGCTTGTTGGATCAAACAACACACATCTGAAATTAAAGAAGCATACACAGCCCACAAAAAATCATAAAATAACACACAGATTTTAACGTGGTTCACCCCAACCAATCTGGGCTACATCCACCAAACAGAGGCATTGGAAATATTATTATTCAACAAGAGATTACAACACATAATTCCTCACAAACTCTCAGCCCAAACATCCTCTACGTGCTTACATTTTATAGCTGGGAGTAGAAAACTGAATCACAAATTCTCTCACAACAATTATAGGAAGCAATAACTCCTCCTCGAGAATAACTAGAGCTAACGTAGCAACAAATCATATTGTTGTCACATTCATGAGATTTTTTCCAAAATTAATCAATAGAAAAATCTCAACAATCTCCACCTTGACAAAAATTAGCCTGATACCCTGTTCCTTTATTATTTTGTCTTTTCTGCAAGCCAAGAAAAGCCAGACACCAACGTAGCTTCTCTAACAAAACTGGTTTTGTGAACATGTCCGCACAGTTTTCCTTTGTATGCACTTTTTCAAGAGAGACTCCCCTTTCAGTGATAACCTGTCGTACAAAATGGTACTTGATAGGTATATGCTTTGATTTACTATGATAGGCCAGATTGTTAGCCAAATGAATTTCACTTTAACTATCACAAAATAACTTTATGTTGTCCTGTAACCTACCAAACTCACCAAAAAAACCTTTCAACAAAATCGATTCTTTGCGAGCATGTGAAGCATCTATGTATTCTGCTTCGGTAGTGGATAAAGCAACAATGTTTTGTAGCTTTTACATCCAGCTAATAGCTCCACCTGCAAGAGTAAAGAAATACCCTGATGTTGACCTTCTCTTATCCAAATCACCTGCAAATTCGGAATCAACATATCCACAAACCAATTTAGTACTTCTGTTATAAGTGATACAATAATAACTTGTGCCTCTCAGATACCGAAGCACCAATTTCACTGGTGACCAGTGTTCTTTTCCTGGATTTGCCATATACGTGCTGACAACCCCAACTGCATGTGGAATATTTGGCCGAGTACAAACCATCGCATACATCAAATAACCTACTACATTGGCATATGGGATTCGAGAGATATATTCTTTTTCTTCATTTGTATTAGGACATAAACTAGAAGAAAGATTAAAATGGGAAGCTAAAGGGACTGAAATAGGCTTCACATTGTTCATACCAAACCTCAAGAGTATTTTCTCAATATACTTCTATTGTGATAGCCACAACTTACCATTGCTCTTGTCTCTAAAAATCTCCATGCCCAAAATCTGTCTTGTTGCTCCTAGATCTTTCATACGAAATGTCCTAGCCATCTGAGCCTTTAACCTGTTGATCTCTATTATGCTTTTGCTTGCTAAAAGAATATCGTTAGCATACAACACTAAGATAACGAACATGCAATTACTTAATTTCTTAAAGTAAAAACAATGATCATATTCACTTATTACATAATTTTGAATCAACATGAAAGAATCAAATTTCTTGTACCATTGTCGAGGCGACTGCTTCAGACCATACAATGATCTCTTGAGCCTGTAGACAAATTTCTTGTTGTGATTTTGAACAAACCCTTCCGGTTGTTCCATCTAAATCTCCATGTAAAAATACATTTTTAACATCTAGTTGCTGTAATTATAAATCAAGTAAATCAAATAATGCTAACACAATTCGAATTGAAACAATCTTTAGAACTGATGAAAATATCTCATGAAAATCAATTCCTGCTTTCTAAGAAAAACCTTTTGCGACTAGCCTTGCTTTGTACCTGTCCTCTGTATCATCAACACCGCTTTTCAATTTGTAAACCCATTTGCATGCCACAGTTTTTCTGTCTTTAGGAAGTTCTACCAGATCCCATGTGCCATTCTTGACTAATGCCATCATCTCTTCCTTCTACAGCTTCCTAATAGCACAAACGTTCATCATCATTAGCGGTTAGAGCAACTGAAGTAATATAATCGTCATACATTTTAGGAGGACGCTTGATTCTTGTGGACCTTCTTAAAGATATTTCTGGTACTTCCACAATTTTCTGATTATTATTTGTAGGAACTTCTTCATGATCTGCATCTGAAACATGCTCATGAGCTGCATCTGAAAATTGTTCATGATCTATATCTGAAACTTGTTCATGTTGACTATTACTAGTATTTGAACTGGTTTTAAACTGAATGTGTTGAAGCTTAGATGCATTACCCTATTTCAATTTATCATCTACATCTGGATTTTCAACTAAAGATTCATTAAATATAACATATCTGCTAATGATGATCTTGTGAGTAGTAGGATCCCACAATCTTTATCCCTTAGTCCCATCGCCATATCCAACAAAGATATATCTTTTTGATTTAGGATCTAAATTAGAACGCTAATGTTTCGGAACTACAACATATGCATCACAACCAAAAATTTCAAGTTTAGAATAATCACAAGGATGACCTTTACATACCTCTTGAGGAATTTTACATCCTATTGCAGTTGATGGTGATCGATTACAAAATAGCAAGCTGTAGAAATCGCTTCTGTCCATAATAACTAGTGCAAATTGGCGTTACTAAGCATACTTATTGCTCTCTCTAAAAGAGACTTGTTCAGGGATTCAGGAACTCCATTTTTCAGAGGAGTATGTACAGTGGTTTTATGTCTTTTGATCCCAGCGTCCTTGCAATAATTATCAAATTCCTTTGAAGTAACTCACCACCATTGTCAGTTTTTAAAAATTTCATGGTTCTTCCAGTGATGTTTTCAACTAATGCTCTAAACTATTTGAAAACTGTGAATACATCAGACTTCTTCTTTAACATGTAGACCCACACTTTTCTAGAGATATCATCAATAAAAGATACAAAATATGACGATCCTCCATATCAGGTTGTAGAAGATGGACCCCAAACATCAGAATGGATATAATAAAGGATTCCCTTACTAGTATGTTTTCCAGTTTTAAACTTCTTCTTGCTTTGTTTCCCAAATAGACAATGTTTGTAGAAATCTAACTTAACAGACTTTAAATTAGGAAGTAACTTACGATCAGATAACATCTTTAAACCTCTTTCACTCATATGGCCCAACCTTTGATGCCATAAATGAATAGAATTACTCTCGTTTTCAGATACTGTAGAAACATGATCTAACTCTATTCTTCCTTCTAATTGAAAAAGATTTCCAACCTTCTTTTCTTTCATTACTAGTAAAATTCCTTTATAAACTTTCATTACTCCACCTTGAATAAAAGTTTGATATCCATTAGTGTCTAGTACTCCTAGTTAAATGAGGTTTTTTCTTAGTTCAGGTACATGTCTTACATCAGTTAGAATTTTATCTGTCCCATCAAACATTTTAAGCTGGATGCTTTTGATTCCCACAATGTTACATGTGACATCATTTCCCATGTAAACTACTCCATCATCGATTGATTTATAAGTTTTAAACCATTCTCTATGAATGCACATGTGATTTGATGCACCAGAATCTAATAGCCAATGTTGATCATGATTAGACAATTTAACTGATAACACTTCATCACTCATACCTGAAATGGACGCCGAACCTGTATCTGTCGTGTTTGCTTCTTTATTCTTTGTTGAAGAGTCTTCTTTGGATGTTTGTTGTCTCTTCCAACAGTCCTTCTTCAAATGTCCCGTTTTGCCACAAAACCAACATTTTACCTTACTCTTCTTCCCTTTCGATTTTGAATGCGAGTTTTTGTGCTTACTAGAGCATCTTTCTTTAGAACGACCTCTGACCATCATTGCTTCTGATGTAGAAGTTTCTGAATTTGACCTCTTCCTTATTTCTTCGGACAACAAAGCTCCAACAACATCATAAAATTAAAGGGTTTCTGATGAACTAAGACTTATAGAAGTAACAAAATGATCCCATGACTCGGGAAACGAGCATAATAAAGTTATAGCTTTATCTTCCAATTCAAATTTTACTCTTATACTTTCTAATTGTACGAGGAGGGTAATAAAGGTATTCAAATGATTATTAATAGATGTACCTTCCTTCATGCGCATACTGTATAACTGTCGCTTCAGAAGAATCATAATGGTTAAGGATTTTGTCATATACAGCCTTTCAAGGTTTTTCCACAAACCAGCAACAGTTTTCTCTGACACGATGTTAAACAAAACATCATCCGCCAAACATAGTCGAATGCCGCTCAGTGCTCTTTCATCCAAGTCACTCCATTCATCATCTGTCATGGTGTAAGGTTGTTTGGCTTTTCCCAACAATGCCTTCACCATGCCTCGTTGCACGAGTAGATCATACATCTTCACTTTCAAGATCTCAAAATTGTTTTTTCCATTGAATTTCTCAATCTCAAATCGAACACTTTGAGTTTTTGCCATGTTGTGTCACACAAAATCTCCAATTGCAACTTTTAATACATGAAGTTTTTATTTTTTTTTAAAATGTCTTTGCCTTATACTATAATGCCTTTACCTTATAATAAAATTCCTTTGCCGTATCATGTCATGGCATATTACAATTTCAACAAACCAAAATATGATATAAATTTAATATCATATATAATACAAATCTTACAAGTCGTTTCTTTTGTTGTGTAAAACAAAAATCATTTCATCACACTTTAATAACAACTGCAAATCGACCTGTTGATTCAATTGTTGATTTAATTTACAATGATGCCCATTTGAAAACGTTTTTGTTTTGAAATACTGCAATTGTGAATAACTCATCCACAAGGAATAACTCGTGGAGTTCTACTTGCTAACAAATATTTCAATTGTGAATAACACGTGGCATCACAAATTAAAACAACAACATTTAAAATGAAACGTTCCAAAAACATTTCAACAGAGATAGTTTAATACTCATTTCAGCAGTTCACTGCCATAAAGTTTAGCGCCATGCAGTCCACCACACTACTTAACACAGCCACGCAGTTCAACTCTGTGTTCAACGCAGCCTGATTGCTGCCACACACAGAAGTTCAACTCCTGTTCAACGCTGCCTGATCTCTGTCATACGCAACACTTCAATGCTTGTTCAACGCTGCCTGATCTCTGACACATGTACCAGCTCAAAAACATTCCCCTGATACCAATTGTTGGAGCAAACAACGCACAACTGAAATTAAATAAGCATACACAACACACACAAAATCATAAAATAACACACAGATTTTAATGTGGTTCACCCAACCAATCTAGGCTACATCCACCAAATAGAGGCATTGACAATATTATTATTCAACAGGAGATTACAACACATAGTTCCTCACAAACTTTTAGCCCAAACATCCTCTATGGGCTTACATTTTATAGCTAGGAGTAGAAAACTAAATCACAAATTCTCTCCTAACAAAGATAAGAAGCAATCACTCCTCCTCAGGAATAACTGGAGCTAACTTAGCAACAAATCCTATTGTTGTCACGTTCATGAGATATTTCCAAAATTAATTAACAGAAAAATCTCAACATAGCTAGATATTTCATTTAGAAGGGATGTGTTAATAACTTCATAATAAGTCGATTAATATCTATATAGTTTTGGCCACAAGATCATCAAAGGGTATAAAATGAGTTGAAAAGTATTAGAACACTGCATAGAAACACAGATCTACTAAAACATGGAATGAAAGTTGCATGGATGTAGATGCTAGGAAGTATTGTTCTAAGGTTTTGTTTAAACATCACCAACGAATGAAACCATTATGGAAACCATGAGATAAAATATTACATAAATTTCTCTCACACGAAGTAAAAACAAGGGAAACCTTTGGATGACATGTAATTTTGTAATGAATATTAATTCACCCTCATAATTGAGAAGCTATAGGTTATTCAGATGTAAAAAAAATTAAAAATAATGGCAGGTATATTATACATTATATTAGAGCCATGGTGTAACATTGTCACCTATTCAAGGGAAAACCCATAAAATAACAAAACTATATTATCTTTTCCACATAAAAAATAAAAGGAAGTGATAAGATGACCACACCGTATACAGAACTACCTACACGACAAAGTTTGCAACCCTTTCCAGGACACAATGCAAGAATGTGGGTCTAGTTAGGGGAAGTTCTTGAGTCCAAAACCAAAAGATCATTGGAAATAATGCAATAGTTGAAGTAAAAAATGGCTATATTAGGGGGTTGATAATGAGCCATTGACGAGGGACTAGGAAACAATAATTACAGGTCTCATCAATAGGCAGAATAAAATAACTTTTTCCTGTAAACCTAATAATGGAAATAGAGAATAATAACAAAGGCAAAGAGAAGATAATACTTCAAAAAAGTCCTTACACAAGAATCAGGGAGAGGTAAGGAAATAAAGGAAGAAGAATGTAGAAATGTTTGTCGGTAAAAAATGCATAGAAGGGTGTGAATATAGAAAATGGAGTTGCAAATGGTATTCAAAAAAATTAAACCCACAATGTTTGATTGTGAATTTGAGGAAGTTGCATAGGAATGTTTAGTAAATATTAATAAGTAATTTTAGATTTACGAATACGACATAAACTTGAATGCTCTGCTTGGAATCTATCAACTACGAGGAAAAGTAACATTGTGGTGGGTGGAAGTTAAGGCAATGGATGGACTTGATAAGCAAGGGGTTATATGAGAAAATTTTTATCAAAATTTATGGAATATGTATTTAACTAAGTGGCTTTATGATGTTAAAACCAAGGAATTTCATGATCTCATATTGGGTTAGCTATCTATGGATGAGTATGTGGAAAAATTTAGTTCATTACTGAGGTACATCCCTTATATAAAAGAATAAAAGGACAAAGTACAATGGTTTATAACTAACTTGATGATATTTATGAAGGAATTCTTGAATTTTTATAATCCCAAGACCATGGACGAAGTTATTCATAAAGTACATATATGTTACCTACATTTGAAATAAAAAGGACATAATAAAAAACCATGCTCAGATAAGAAAGCATTTAAATGCCCTAAGAACATTAAGAGTAAAAAAATTGTTATTTCTAAGAATTTTCACAGAAGTCCTTAAAGTAAATTTACTGGGAAAGGTTAGCAAAAACACTAGTCACAAGATCAATATAAGCCAACATAAATGTCAGGAAAATTTGATTCTAGTCAAACACAAGAACCACCATTATAGCATTGTTGATATGGGGAACCACACCATCTTAAAAATTACACTTACTGGGGAAGGACATAATAGATAGCAAATATTCAAGAGGAATCTATGGTAGAAGAAGTGGAAAGAATTCTACCAAAGATGAATGCTACCGTGGAGGACCAACAAACCAACCATCGATCTACAATGAAAAATTTTTGAGGTAATATTTGTAATCATGTCATTTCCATTTTAATCAATCCTGAAGCAAGCTTAAGCTATATTAGTCCGAAAATGGTCAAATCATGTCATCTACAATTTAGTAAGTTCAAGGACCCATGGCTAGTTCAGTTGGTCACTGAAGCTAAAAGGAAACTGAAAACAAAAGTTGAGAATTGTCCAATAGAATTAGTAGGGAAGCCAGCAAAAATAAATTTAAACATTTTTCCCCAAGGCTCTTATGATGTCTTTACTGGTATAAACTAGCTTGAGATACATTTATTTCTTCTAAACTGTAAAGATAAAACTATTAGTTTTACTAATAAGGGAGGCTTGTAAGGATTCTGGACACCACATATCTCCACAATGGTATGATATTGTCCACTTTGGGCCTAAGCCCTCATGGATTTGCTTTTGGACTTACCCCAAAAGGCCTCATACCAATGGAGATATTTGTCCATCCTTATATACCCATGATCCTCCCCTCTTCTAGTCAATGGGGACTTTGGTCGTATACCCAACAATCCTCCCCTCGAACAAAGGACCATTGAGCCTCCCTTCAAACGATTATCCATCCGTCCACTCTCTACCAACCAGGATTCTCCGCTCCAATGCGTTGGAAGCACACGCCTTACATGGAACACCACCTGCCTCGAGAGCTTGCTCTATCCCAGGTCAACTCCTCTTCACCGTGTTGGGAGCAGGACACGTCCATGAAGAATCCGGAGCACACCGCCTGTTTAACCGAGCTCATCCACGGATCCCATCGGATCCCATCGTGATATTACCGGGGCCCACCACCTTCGTTCGACATTCCGAGGATTCATCCACTTGGCTAACTTCGGGGCATGGCTCTGATACCACTTGTAAGGATTTTGGACACCACATATCTCCACAATGGTATGATATTGTCCACTTTGGGCCTAAGCCCTCATGGATTTGCTTTTGGACTTACCCCAAAAGGCCTCATACCAATGGAGATATTTGTCCATCCTTATATACCCATGATCCTCCCCACTTCTAGTCAATGTGGGACGATTGGTCGTATACCCAACAAGGCTCTAGGAAACAAATTCAAGGGATCGTATGACTTGGGATAAGCCAAATCTCAGTCTCGCATTTTTGGAAATACATTAGGAAAGGTTGTAATATTTTTGCAAGTCAAGTGGGATATTTTAATTCTAAGAAAAAACAACAACCTCAGAAAATCTAACCATTGTTCAGAGTTTTGAGGATGTTTTTCAAGAATAAATCCATCGGTTTTACCCTAAAAGAGATATTGATTTTAAAATTGAATTGATTCAAGGGGCTACCCCAATATCTAAGAACCCTATCACATAAGTATACCATAACTAACTGAATTAAAGATGAAATTATGGGAGTTGCATGATAAAAAATACATTCTTCCCAATGTATAACCATGGGAACCTATCTACTCTTTGTTAAAAATAAATATGTCACCTTAAGGATTTGCATTTATTATTGAGACTAAATAAATTAACTATAAAAAACAAGTACCAACCACCTAGAATCATTGTTTTTTTAATTAGGTTAAGGGAACTAATGTGTTTTCCAAGATTGGTTTATGCTCAAGATACCATCAAATAAGAATTAAAAAGGAAGACATGTGCAAAATCCCATTCATGGCTCGTTATGGGAACTATGAGCTCTTAGTCCTCCCTTTTGAGCTTAATAATTTTGTGATTATGTTTATGTGCCTTATTAACATCATATTTCACCCATCTCTAGATAATTTTGTGTTAATATTTATCAATAATATATTAATCTATCTAAATAATATAGAAGAGCATAAAAGGCACTTCCAAATAGACCTACAAAATTTCTGAGAACGCCACTTAGATGCCAAGTACAATAAATGCAAATTTTATAAAACCCAGATATAATATTTGGGGCATGTGGTCACTAAATAAGGAATCACCGTAGATCTATAAAACATTAAAACAATTAGGAATGGTCTATTCCTAAAAATGTTGCAGATGTTAGATCCTTTATGGGATTAGTATGCTATTACCATCACTATATAACCATATTTTCAAAAGTAGGTCACCCCATAACCTCGTTACAGAAAAAGGGGATTAATTTCAATTGGATACTAGAATGTCAAAATAGTTTTGATCAACTAAAGCACTTGTTGACTACAACCCCTATTCTAAGAATTGTAGATTAAAAAAACGAAATTGTTGTATGCACGAATTCATGCCAACAAGGTGTAGGTTGTGTGTTAATGCAAGAAGGTAGGGTGGTGGCATATGAGTTATATAAATTGAAGGAGCATGAGTAAAGGTACATCACATATGATTTAGAATTAACAACAGTGGTCCATACTTTAAATGTATGATAACACTACGTGTTAGGAAATAAATTTATTTTGATGGTTGGTCATAGTGCCTTGACTAATTTTTTTTAAACAACCAACACATAACACTCGACAATAACGATGGGCTCCTTTCTTGATAGAGTTTAACTTTGACATAAAAAACTTGCAAGGTAAAGAAATCCAGATGGTGGATGGACTAAGTAGAAGGCTGAGTTCTATCTATGAAATCTCATTTAGTCAAGTGATATCTAATTTTTTTTATCAGATTAAAGACGCATTCCTAAGAGACCCAGAATATCAAAATTTATGGTAGAAAATAAGGAAAGAGGACAACACTAGAAAACAACTAGGATATGACATTAATAGTGATGATTTCTTGTTCCATAGAAAACAAATTTATGTTGCTAAGATGTAAGCTATAAAGCAATTGATTTTGGATGAATATCACAAAAGTCTTTATATTTCCCACCTGTTAAGAAATTTACCCAAGAACATAAATAATTATGGAGAGGAATAAATATAAAATTAACCAGCAATAACCATAAACATATAAATACACATGTTTATCCGGGAAAACCCCCAAATCCGGGGAAAAACCCAACCATAATGAAATTTCATTATCCTTGGCCAAAACCCTGGCCAATCCGGCCAAGTGAGCCTTCACCGCTCACCTCTAGGCCCATGCATTACAATGAAGTCCTTCCAGCCTTTTATAGGCTCCATTACATATAATACCATGGGCAAAATACCATGGGTGCACAATACCATGTGCCCCAAAACCACACTGTTTAACCTCCTTTGACTCTATCCCGAGTCAAGTTTACTTAACAATTCCCCCCTTAAACTTGACTTGGGGTTCCTCTGTTACAGGACTGCTCTCTGCAACACCATTTCCATTGGGCTAAAATAAATCCTTCATTGAAGGCATACATTCGAAGCCCAAACCCTCAACCATGGCTCTGATACCAATTGTTAAGAAATTTACCCAAGAACATAAATTAATTACCGAGATGAATAAATATAAAATTAACCAGCAATAACCATAAACACAAATACACATGTTTATCCGAGAAAACCCCAAATCCGGGGAAAAACCCAATCATAATGAAATTTCATTATCGTTGGCCAAAACCTTGGCTAATCCGGCCAAGTGAGCCTTCACCGCTCACCTCCAGGCCATGCATTACAATGAAGTCCTTCCAGCCTTTTATAGGCTCCATTACATATAATACCATGGGCAAAATACCATGGGTGCACAATACCATGTGCCCCAAAACCATCACTGTTTAACCTCCTTTGACTCTATCCCGAGTCAAGTTTACTTAACA
>APFE031103675.1:0-11542 GCA_000404065.3 Pinus taeda | reverse complement strand
TACCTCACAGTTGACCAAGATCACTTGACATCTTTAGCCGGGTTATGGGAGTCAACTTTGAGTCATTTATCACCAAACCATCTGTCATGTCGTTATGTGTTCAAGAGGTCTGTAAGCAATACATTCAACTGCAAAATACCTAGCATTCATCATGTCATCATTGAGTCAGTCCTTGCAGCAACATTTCTTCAACTTGAACTATGTTTCGTGTTGTAGGCTTGCCTGCGACGGGTCGCTTTCTATCGACATCAGCAGATTATCTAGAGAGTTGACCTAGAAATCGTCATTACCTTGGAGTCTGCATGCATCAATGGCAGGTTTCTCGCCTTCGACGTCAGTTTTCATCATTGACTTGCGATCGAGGGATTCCATGAAATGTTCGACACCGATTCATTCATTCACATCTTATGGATTGTGCTGGATACTTTGAGAACCATTGACATTACTGGTGGTCTCTCTCACACTTGTTAACAGTTTACATCATTGACTGGCAATCAAGTGGTTTCTACCATGTTCGACATCGACTCATTTATTCACATGGCTAGAATCGTACCAATTCGGAATAGAGATGAAGACCTTGGATCTAGTTTCCACCATCTAGGCTGCGAGGGGTTTTGTATTCATTATGTTGTAGACCGATCATAAACAGATGGCTGTGTCCATGCTGTGTCTACGAGAGTCTATGATTATGATGTATTATGAAATCATTCCTGTACTAGAATAGTTAGTCCATAGTTAAAGTTTTAATCTGAGTATGGGAATGCCTACCTCAGTATGATATGATACTTTACATGCATTTTGTGTTGAAAATTGCAGGTTCCAACCGGGCTATCCACAAGATGATCCTCGAAATGATAAAGCACTTCACCCTTCTTATATGACTTAACACCCTTATCTATTACAGGCTTCGTACTTTAGGGGGGCAATCTGTTACACTGAATTTTGTCACCTTGACTATCTGCAGTTTATGTGGCCTCATCAATAGCCACATTGTCCTCTTTGTCAAGCCCCATACCTCTGCTCTTCATGTCAAAACTTCAAAGAGAGAGAAAGTCACTTGAAAACATGTTTATCTCTGGGTACGCAGGTTCTCTCTACCTTGCCTGCGTGTACGCACTCCAAATACATTGTACCTGCGTACTTGTACGCGCTGTAAGCTAAAGGTTGGGTGCGTACCCCTGTAAAGGTCAAAAGGCGCGAGTTTCATCTTTAAAAAGTTACTTGTGGTCACTTCTAGAGCCTTCTAGAAGAGTTTTTGACGTGTATTGAGCGCCTCCAGATGGTTCATGCATCCCTATGATAGAGGAACTTATCCCATCAAGATAGGAGCTACCCCATCCAAAAGAAGGAGTATCCCATTGATGTTGGAACTGAATAACTTCCTCTAGAACACTATAAATGCAGGCCTTGGGCCAGAGGAGGGGAGGTTGAAAGCTGAACATTCTAAAGGGTAAATGCTGCTGGAATTAGGACTTCCATTGTTGACTTGTGAGGAGAGATTACTATCCTTTCTTGTTGCCATATTGGGAGTGGGTGAGCTTGTGAAATTAGAGGAAATCTCTTGTTGGACCCTGGGAGGAGCTTGCACAACACCAAGGCTCAGGTTGTAATGGTTCCTTTTTTGTTTCCTTAGTACAAATAAGTCCATTCTTCTCAATGATTTGTTGTTAATGAATTATTTCATGTACTCCTTGGTCTATGTGATGAATATGCTTTGTTTTATGAATTATTCAGCTGTTATGTAATCGTTTGCTTTGTTAGTGTATGTAGGTCTTAAAGTGAAGGAGGAGCTCATCTGGATCAGCAAGGGTGGACTGCTACAAGAAGCGTTGGACCTAAGGTAAGATCGGAAAACACTTGATCTCTCATAGAATAACGTGTGTTTAGAGAAGGATTGCTCTTGTTTGGTTTGTTTGTCACTAGAGAGTCTTAGACTCCTAGGGAGGTTAGGTTTGTCCGCAAAAATAACTCTTTCCGCATGACAGAGATATGTTTAAATGTTGTTACAAAATATAGCTTTGAATAATATAAGATTTCAGCGCAATTACAGTTAGCCTAAGATTGGTCATGTAGATTCTAGTTTGGTATGTTTGGTATTACTACAGAAGTCATATGTTAACACAGGTTGAATGTTATTTCTATCTCAGTATAACTATAGTGTTAAGGGCTCGGTGTTACAACAATGAAGGTCTTAACAACATTTTTCTCAACGCTAAACATATAGATGAGGGTTTACAATAGTGGTGAAGATTTCGGTATATTTACGGTGATGAAATCTTGGTACTGTCTCCATGAATTAGGTAGAAGATTTTGATGCTATGACATTAATAATTCTATCACAGAGACAACAATTTAGTTCCGTATCAATGACAAGGATGTGATGCTGACAGAGATGAAGGATGCGTTGATGGAGGGAGTCTAGTCTAGTTTGTAAGTGTCTTGGTCATCTCATCCTGAATCTAATGAAAGAATAATTTTTTACTTGGTTTGCCCTGGAGGGGGGTTTTTCCCTAGAAGGGTGCCTATATATTGTGTTATCTTCTATTTGTTGCTTGGAATTAATATTTATGAGAAGAAAATATAATTAAGCGAACGAACACTAATAATTAAAATATCACAAGTTCATGACATTAAGAGAAAAATCACTTTGATTGCCACCTCTACGAATTTACCAACAAAATGATCTCTAAACTGCATGGATATTCCACTGGATAATTCACTAGGAGAGATCAAATAATATTATATTAAAAATTCTTAATTTGTACACTATTACCATTTTATTGAACCTCCAGATCTGTAAATTTATCTATAATTAGTGTATGCATGCGAATGGAAATTGTGTAGAAAAGTAGAGAATAACAAAACAAACTCTCACACATACACATAAGGCACAATATTTTCTTTGGGAAACACTTTTGGGACCAAACCCAACTCGAAGGTGAGGCCACTTTGTTATCCTTCTCTATCTATAGAATAAGGTTGTAGGTACAAAGAAGTAATACATGTGGCTCGTGGGCTGCTACAGTGCACAAATACTCTCTATGTGTTCTACCTCCTATCTCTCTTGGCTACCTTTTTTTAGATATGGACCAAGATTCTCTCAAAAGAATGGAACAACTCTTCCTCCTAGTGGCCCAGTTATAGCACATCCCAATAACCTACTAGTGGTTAAGTTTAAATACATCAACTATTAACTAGAATTATAATATAGAATCTTCTAGAGTATTTTACATAAAAAAAATGTGGTTAACACTTTTTCCATGAATAATGGTGGCTGACACAACATCCTCTCAAACTATGGTGGTGAAAACATGAAGGTCAACTTCTGATTGGCATATCTTTTGCATACAAACTCTAACTGATGCGCTTGTTACATTGTTTGAATGATATTTGTGTCTAGAATACAATGAGAAGGTGTTCCACCAAAGAGGAAAATGTTTACCCTAAAAAAACGTCATTTGATGCCCCAAAATGGGTCTAAAAGGTTTCAGACCTAGTTTTTCCAAACTGGGTTCCGCTAGTAAAAATTCCATGAGTTGATTCCTCCACTTTTTCCACTCCAAAGGCATCAGTATGGATGAAAAACAATATAATGATCCAATTCATATCATTTTCCATAGGAATGTATTCCTTTCAATCCACATTGAACAATTATTGTCTTAAAGACATGGCCCAATCCCTTCACTACTAGAATAAATAGAAAATGGGAGACTTGGTCCCCTTTCCACACAACCATAGTGTAATGGAAGGGTACGGATGGTGAACCATTAATCATAACTAAAAAGGAACTGAAGGAAACAAAGTTAGATATCCACATGAACTAGTCATTGCAAATCAAAAACCTTTTAATGTCTAACAGAGGAAGTCCGAATTTAATATGTCCTAAGCCTTATAAAAGTCTTATTTGAGCATCATACCTTGTTTTTTTTAGTAATATTAAATGTGCATGGCTTCATGGACAACCATGCTTCCAATGATAATTTTACTTCTGTCCACAAATACTATATGTTCCAAAGAAATAAATTTGGGAAGGAGTGGTTTCATCTTGTTGGATATGATCTTGGTTATTATTTTATAAAGCACATTACATAAGTAAAATGGTTGATATTCAATGAGATTGTCCACCTTATACTTTTTTAGGATAAATTCTAAGAATGTGGCATAAAATTCTTTGAGTATTGTTTTTCTTTATAAGTCTCTTCCACGACCCTCTAGACTTCCTCCCCAATTATTGGTGAGCAAGATTGAAAGAACTCTATGTTGAACTCATCTCGGCTATGGAAATTATTGTGGGGCATCACCTTAACAATTGATTCCACCTCCTCCTAGGTGATTTCTCAAAGGAGTGAATCATTATGCTCATTAGTTAATATTGAGGGTATGGGGTTGGTTATCAACTTAATGACCTCATGTTTCTCCACTATATGTTTTGAGAGGATGTGTTAAAAATACTGGGTCAACTCATGGGAGATCCTTTGAGATAAGAAATTCTATTATAGTGTGTTTGTTATAATATTGATTTATAGAAAAAGGTTGTATTATTATCTCCCTCTTTTAGCCACTCAATCAAGGATTTCTTCCTGTAAAATATTTATTTATGCTTCCCGCGCTCTTCTATATCCTAAAATTTCTCCCCCTCTTACTTTATCAGGTCCTATGATTGACCATTTTCCATGGCCTCCTGTTGTATATCTGACATTTTTAGTTCAACCTAATTCTTTTCTTAGATAATATCGCTAAACCACTATTTATTCCATCATTTTTATTTCTTTTCAATGCATTTTGGCTCTTTATATAGAGATAAAATTTTTGATCCTTCGATATATCCTATTTTCTTCCACCATTTCTAAATATTTCGGAGAAACTCCTGATGCCTAAGGATATATTTTTTTTAAACTTGAAAGGGTGATTCTAAGGGTGAGCCTTTAGGTCTATATTAAGACTATTTTCTTAATGATCTATACCATGGTTGGAAGTACAAATGCTTCTATGAATATCTCCCAAGATAAAATGTTTTTTGAGATGAGGAATTAGTCTAGTTTTGAGCAAAGTTTTGCCATCCCTACCTATTATTCTACCTATACAACCCATTTGTGGCCTCGACATCTATGATTCCTAGGCCTTCTAAGGCTTTCTCGCATGACATGGCATCCACATCTATCATAGAACGCCTCATTTTTTCTCATCCAAGTACTTAATTAGGTTAAATGTGTGAGAAAAATTAACTATGTTCAGTCATTAATAACGTACATGAGTCATTATGTAAATGTACTTTTCAAAAGAATAAAGAAGAGAATTTATATTATTGTAAAAATGATTTTTTAAAGTGTGGGTTTCATGCTTACGTAATCATTATATTAGTAAAATCCCCATTGTGGACTCCTAGGATTAACATGGAGTTTATAGAGTCATTGTACATTCAAAGAAACCCTTCTTTGTCTTTCATATCATGTAAAAATGTTTTGTATCAATTCAAGTATGAATTATGTGTCCTCCACATCATGTCAGCCTAAGGAAGATCAAGTTGACCTAAAGGCTCCCATTTGACCCACAAGAAGCCTATATATTGAAGGAGGTCAAATTCATCTAGAGCAATCGTGCTCTTCAGAAAATTGGTATCTCTAAAAGAGCTGGGAAGTGTGAATTCTACTGCTAGAAGAAGAAAAGCAGTCCAAGTTTGGGTGAGTCCCTAGAGAAGAAAAAAATCAAGCTTTTGGTGTCCGTCTTTCTCTATTTGGTCTAGTTTGGGAGATCAAAGTCTCATATAGTTTTTCTACTACTGAAAGCTACATGTTGCTAGGAACTGCTTCCTAGTCAAAGTTGCTAGAAGATGTTAAAGATATTGGAGGATGACATGGTGTGGAGGGAAAGGTTGGTCTTGGTCTTTGGTGAAGGGTATCAAAGAATACAATTGAAAGGAAGAATTATCTTGACTAGGTTCTTTCCTGAACGGAGGTTTTTCCCTCACACATATCTATATCTTTTGTCTCTTGTTTTTGTGATATTAATATGTATAATTTCTTAATGAAAGATAGTATAATAAAGAAGTAAAAGGATTCAACACACTCACAAGTAATTATCAGAAAAGGAGAGTCAAACGCTAATATAATATATTTTATTTTCCTACATGGTATCAGAGCTAAGGTCAAGAGAATTCATAGATCACTTTTTTGGCATGGATGCTCCCTCTATGGTGAACTACATAAGATTGGGTTTCAGCTCTGTCGGAAGATGGATCAAGGATATCATCTACTACCTATTCAACAAAGTCAAGAGTCATGGATTCTTTCATGCCCTCACATGATCTCTTACTGATGACAATGCATGGATCATTGATAGTGGAGCATCGAGAGGCATGACAGATGAAAGTAGGAAAACACACACACTATTAAGGGAGTCATACTCTCATGCAGTGGAATTGGGTGACAACAAAAGCTATGCTGTTAGAGGCATGTGAGATACATCATTAAAGTTGGACAATGGATAGAAGTTGCATCTAAACAAAATGCTCGATGTTCCAGGTTTGAAAAAGAATTTACCTTCTGTTTCTTGTTTAGAATATAAAGAGGAAAGAATTTCTTTTGTTTATAGAAAAGTATTGGTTTGGGGAAAGAAATGTAGTATTGACAAAGCTAGCATTATTGGAGTTTGTGAAAGAAGTCTTTACTGAGTTATCACTCCATCTCCTCAAGCTTTGGTTCATATGGAAATAAGTCCCATTGAGCTATGGCATCAAGGGCATGACTATCTTCATGAGGGAAACTTTTAATAACAAAAAATTAATGGAAATAAGTCCCATTGAGCTACGGCATCAAGGGCATGACTATCTTCATAAGGGAAATTTTTAATAACAAAAAAATTATCTTAAAGTTTAGAATCCTTGGAAAATCTCAGTAGTCCCTAATATGAAAATTATAAAAAGTTTATTGATATCATTCTCAAAATATTCAAATTCCTAATGATTTTATACATAGTCTCCCATAAAATTTTGGCGATTTTAACTGTTAAGTAATTTAATACTATAAAATTAGGGCGAATCATTTTTAGAAAAAATGGAAATTTGTGACTCTGTTTTTTGGAAACATAATGGAAAATTAGCCCACCTAGGAATAATAGCCCCTAAAAGTTTCGTTCATATTTGTTATAAGGTCATCCCGAATCTTAGTCAACTGGTTCATGGTATTCCTGATACGAAGTTAGGCCATCAAGGTGTGTTCAAGGGATGTTCTTTGGTGAAACCTACTAGAAAGCCACTTCATCATAGTGAATCTAGATCTAAAGAAATATTAGATCTCATCCATTCTGATGTATGTGGGCCCATGTCTGAAAAGACACCTGGAGGTCATCTCTACTATGTAACACTCGTTCATGACTATTCAAGGAAGACATGGATCTAGCTACTCAAAACCAAAAATGAAGCATTTGTTAACTTCAAGGAGTTTAGGGCTGAGGTAGAAACCCTAACCGAAAAGAAGATAAAGACTCTAAGGTGTGATAATGGTGGGCAATACACCTCTAAAGAGTTAAATACATATTACAAGGATGCAAGTATTAAGAGGGATCTCATTGTTCCCTACTATCTCGAAAAAAATGGATTGGTCAAAAGGAAGAATAGGTCAATCAAAGAAGACATTCGAGTTATGCTCCTTGATCAATATCTATTGAAGTTCTTATGGAGTGAGACAATGATGACTTATGTTTACTTTCAAAATAGAAGTCGTCATAAGAGTCTTGAAAATACTACACCTAAGAAAGTTTTCACAAGAAAGAAGTTGAGCGTAGATCATTTCCACATATTTGGAAGTCCAGCATATGTCCATGCCTTAGAACACAAGACAAATAATTTGGACTTGATAAGCATCATGGGAATATTCGTTGGTTATAGTCTTTCCTAAAAAGCATATAGAATAAACATAAGGGAGGGCACATACATTGAATTAAGAAGGGATGTTATATTTGATGAGAATCAACCTTACCAAAAATCAAAGGATATTCCTATTGATTCTGATGACAAAGTTCTCGTATTTGAAGTAGATCGATTTCATGAGAACTCTATTGCAAAAGATGAAGAAGAAGGACCAGGCGAACCTATTCAATCGGTGAGTTTCCCAATTGCAAGGAAGAGGCGAAATTGCTTGAAAGCTACATTAGAAGATGCTGAAGGGCATGGAGGTGCGGAAGGGTCCTCCATGGAAAGTAAGAAACCAAAAATGTATTTTGGTTATGCTACATATATGACAAAGTTGATTGAAGGCGAACCATCTAAATTCAAGGAAGCTTTGCATGAAGGGGTTTGGAAGAAAGTTATGCAAGAAGAATATCAATCCATCATGAAGAATGGGGTTTGGGCAATCATTCCTAGACCTAGTGACTAATCCGTTGTCAATCCAAGTGGATCTATAAGATCAAACATGTTGTTGACACAAGTATAGACAAGTATAAACAAAGGTTCATTGCAAGGGTCTTATCTCAAAACAAAGGCATTTACTATGAAGAAACATTTTCACCTACTTCAAGGTACATTACCATCACATCATTGGTTTCATTCGTTGCTACAATGGGGTGGAATATCCATAAAATGTATGTTAAGCCCACATTTCTAAATGGGACCATTGATGAGGAAGTGTACGCGAACCACCATAAATGATTTCAAGTGAATAACAAGGACTCTCGTGTTTGCATACTCAAGAAGCCTCTATATGGCTTGAAGTAAACGTCAAGGGCATGGTATTCAATAACGGATGCATATCTTCTTAGAATTGGGTTTGTGAAGAGTAGTTGTGATCCAAATCTATATATTAAGGTCATGAATAATGAACAAGTCATTATTCTACTATACGTGGATGATCTATTCATCACCGGTGTAAAATCAAGAATTCAAGAATGCAAGAAAATTCTGGCACTTGAATTTGAGAAAAAGGATCTAGGACTAATACATTACTACCTAGGTCTATAGGTATGTCAAAGACCTTTGGAGACATATTTGGGGCAAGGAAAGTACATCATCAAGTTATTGGAAAAGTTTGGGAGCATGAACTCCTAGATGATGACAACTCTCTCCTGAGGTAACCATAGGAGTAACCATATAGTTTGAGATGTTGGAGTTTATTCTCCCAAATTTGGTCCATATACATTTCAAACATGCCGCCTCTCTCCTTAACCCATAATTTGGATCTACACTATTAGGACTTGGAATGTACCAAACATGTTTATCACTCTTACCTCTTCCTCATACCATAACGTTGATATTCCTCTGAAGTGTCACTAAGCATCTATTATAAGTGAAGGACATTTTATTTTCCAATTGTTTGGTAGCTTGGCGAAGGCTTCCTCAGAGATCTTAGATTCATGAATCCTCATAATAGTGGGATTTTATTATACCCATTTCTCTTTTAAGATCCTTTGTTTTTTTGTGGCTATTTAAACCCATCATATTCCAAGAGATAATATTCATGTTGAAATTTTGTTGGAGCACAATAATACCTTCTCGATGACACTAACCTACCCAAAATTTACGAGGTGGTCTCCTATTTCATCCAACATTTGCAATTTGTTCATCTTTCCCCCACTTTTCCCCATGTATTTGATTTTCCTAATTCCTTCAATGATTTCTCTTGAACCCCTAATAACCCATAACCTAATCCTATTTTCGTGGCTATATGTTTGTACTTAAGATATGCTTGAGCTAACATGGACACTTGTTGTTATGGAGGCTGAATGTGTCCTTACCTTCGTAGGATTTTTCAATAGATTTAAAACCTCCATATGTAGTTGTATATTATTGGCATGTTTTAGGCTTGCATCAATGTCCTTCGACGTTGCTTGAAGTTCAATTAGAGGATAAAGAAATGGCGTAAGGAGTCAAAGGTTTGTAGATTAGAACGTGTCACGATTTCCATTGGAGATGAAGAATGGTCCTCTACATGTTTTGTGTCATCAAAAGCCTCTACACGATTCATATCATCTAAGGACAATGAAGGTCCTATTGTCTCCCACATTTCCACATTGACTGATTGGTATGGGTCATGGTTATCCACATTACTCAATGACACTGACGAGATCAAATTTATTCACCACTCCTTCCTTGCATTATGTTTTTCTTTGATGTCAAGGAAACTGCATTTGATTGCATTGACCTAGATATCCAACTGTAAACCCATCTCTCACGTGGATTGGCATCATCTCCGAGGTTTGAGTTTGCTTCGTCATTGGGCAAACTTGATATAAATCTCCATATTAATGACACCTTCTACATTTCAAGGGTATGTGCTTGTAGTTAACCATTTTCTTCTGTTGCTCGTCCTAGAAGTATATATCAATAAATTCCGGGAAAGGTCTTAGATATTTTCATGTGCCATAAATTCCGGGAAAGGTCTTAGATATTTTCATGTGCCAATATATGTGAGCATACGAAACATACCGACCTTGGTTCATGGCCTCTCATACTTTTAACTTAGTTCCCAAGGGCGTTTCCAATTCTAGCTAGTGTCTCATCCTCCCAAAACTCTAATTGTAATGAATACATTTATATCCACGCCAAATATTCCTTAAGAATTAGTTTTCTAGGTTAAATCTTTTCATCGAAAAATGAATATACATACCAACAAAATTAAAAAAACGTGGGTTTTTCTTAAAATCTCTATGTCAATTTTCCACATTGTAAAATATTGTAGTAAATCTTGTGGCATCCACCTCCAACTTGATCTTTCCCTTTGCCTTCCATTTGAGGTGCATTTATTGGGGTAGGGCTTTCTTTGCACGTGAGATCCCAGCGCATGTTCATGCATGTGTTTTATAAACTCCCCGATCTCGTCAGATCGAACTTCATATTTACGGTTTATAACTACTTTCTTCCTTGTTGCTGCAAATCGAGCTTAAGAGCCATAAAATCTTTAGACTAATTCAAATTCGAGATTATTACCTTAACGTTACAAGATTATTAAACAATAAATTATTCATCTTATAATTGTAAATAATCCAAACAATTTAATCTTAATTTTCTCCCAAACTCAAAATAAAAGAATATACTTAATAACTATATATATATAGAATTTAGGAATTCATACCTATAAAATAAAATGAATCTTATTACTATATATATTATATTAAAATATAATATACTATATATATATTAATATATATATAATATACATAATACCAATTATTTTCATAATTAGAATCTTACGAAAGTTCACACTTTATCTATTGTTCCAAAGTATGGATTACCAGGAGGGTATATACTAAACAATATTTGGATAAAACATAGTATTATTATACTTTTAATTAAAAACTATCTTTATAAAGAATAAAGGAAAATATATAATACTTACACTTGATTTGGAAAAAGGAAAATTGTTCAAACACTAGAGATTAAAATTTGGAAAACGGTTATCATACTTTTTCCTTATAACTAATTCTACTGCAACACACCTTTATCTGCTGATGTGGGCGTGTGAGGCGTGAGGTTGATTAATGACCGTACAAAATCTCAAACCTATCATGGTAGTACCCAAAGTTTGCCTTTTCCAACAACTGAGTGTTC
>APFE031103668.1:0-14188 GCA_000404065.3 Pinus taeda | reverse complement strand
ATCTAATTCATCATTCTACATGCTTTTGTTGACATATATGCATCAAAATATATATTATATAAAAATTCGCTCCTGATTCGCTCCCAAATCGGGAGCTTTTGAAAATGTCGCTCCCCGCTCCCGCTCCTCACTTCCGCTCCCACTCCCGCTCCCGCTCCCGCTCCCAAGTAACCTTGTTCTCAACAATGTGATCTCGTTATGGAATCCTGATAGTCTACCTAAAATTAAAATTTTCTATTGGATGCTAGTTCATTAAAAAATATTGACAGCAGAAAAGCTCTGCAAAAGAGGAATTATAGGGCCCTCCAGTTGTATCTTGTAACAAGAGGAATCAATCAACCGCTTATTCCTGGAATGTGAGTTCTCCAAGCAGGTTTGGGACTTCCCCTTAAAAAATATCTCACACAGGATTGTCTGGCCCGTGAGAATTACTCAATTTTTTTATTCTTCGGAGAAGCATTATGTCGGCTCCTTTCCTGGCAAATATCTCTTAAAAATGATTTGGTGGGCCCTTCCCAAGATTATCTGTTGGAAAAATTGGTTGGCCAGAAACAGAGCTATATTTCAAAACAACTTCTCAAATCCTTTGAGGATTGCGATCATGGATTTTTTCTTGCTGGATGAAGCAATAAAGTCTAACATGTTCTATTCCTCTTCCCCCCGGGATTTGGATGAGATGGAAGAAGCCTGGATTAACAACTTCACACTCGAGGAAGTTGGAACAGATAAATTGAAAGTTGAAGAAAAGCAATCTAGAAAGCTTAGGCTCTCAAAGCAGGAATTTGATGAATGGCTCCCAGGTCAACAGCATCCAGTTCTCCTCTTTGTTGGGACATCAAAATCCAATCCAGGGTTGGCAAGAGTGAGTGAGGTTATCTATCACCTAGAAGGAATTCAAGAAATTTTGTACTCTTGGAATCTGGGTTCAGCTACAAAAAATCAAGCAGAAGCTTACAATTTATAGTATTATACCAGGGTCTTGTCCAAGTTCTATCCATTAAGATATCCAGGTTGATTGCAGTAGGAGACTGCTCCCTTATTATCTCTTGCAAAAAGACTCATCCCCTGACAATCTGAGGCTGAAGACTCCCCTTCAAAGGATCAGAGACTTGCTGCATAAGTTTGAGCATTTTGAAGCCTTCTACATATTAAAGCAAAACAACATGGAGGCAGACCAATTAGCAAATCAAGGGGTCCAACTAGGAAAGGGAAAGACTGTTGGTAAATGAGCACAAGTCCAATTGTTTATCCCTTAATGACAATGAACACCACTCAAGAGTCCAAACAAAGTTAGAAAGGGCTCCAAGGATCAAAGCATTTGGTTGAATGTGACACCAGCTGCATGGTTGTTGAAGGGCATGTGCTCACGTGACCTCAAAGCAGATATGGCAGCTGTTCCCACTTATCCCCCCCATGTCATCGCATCCATTGTCCTGTCAATGCATTCAGAAGGTTTACAAACATGTTGGTTCAGTTATGGTTCACAGAGCTTCTCAGTACGAGCCCAGAGGAATGTGACAGAAATGAGGAAGATGATGGCGACTTCAAGAATCTTTGTCCTCATTGTCAAGGCCCGGACTCCCTCCTGGCTGTTTGCAACCCGTGTTGCACTTCAGGTTTTTTTTTGGTAATTCTACTCTGCAGGTTATTCTTCTTCACTTCCCTTTCAATGTAAGGCTGCTGGAGATTATTGATAAGATACAGGATGAAAAAGAGGATGTGTCAAATGCCATCCTGAGGCTTCAGCTACATCACAATCAGCTAGCCTCTTCCCTCATTGTGGCCATAGAGAAGCTTATTCAATAGAAATCTCAATTATGCAGAATTGAAGATGAATTGGGATATGTCAGAGCTCAACTGGAAGAATTAAATTTGCAACTCTATAGAAGAAGCATTGACATTCGCCTCTCAGCCAACTCAGTGAATATGGAGTATCCAGAGCTTCCAGATGTCAATGAGCCAGCAGACTATAAGATGGGACAGAAGGACAAGCAGAACCCTATAGCAAAAGACTCCAAGACATAGCCCAAGTATCAAACGAATTGTAAATTTTGTCTGTTGTTAGGAACTTTTTGAAGAATTTAAACATTAGAGTTGTGGAAAAGTTTGAAATGTATATAGAAAGACGTGTAGAATCTTGGATGGCATGGTCTGTAACAGACTCAATCTCACAGCCTTTAAAGCTCATTTTTGATCTCTTATGCAGTGCTGCATTCCTCACGCAGATTTATAATCTCAAGATTACAGTTAGGGTTAAAAAAATAATAATATAAGATCATAGATGCAATAAAATATACACATTGGCTAGAGGGTAAACAAGAAATAGGTGTATGCAAAAGTTTTTACAGGTATGCCAATCATTTTCTATGTAGAACATGGTCCATTGCTTTATTTAGTACAATTTCTGGAAAAATAAGGAATTTCAATAACGAAAAACATATCTAGAGAAACAGAACAAATTAAAACTGAAAGTGAACTTTCTAGTCAGAAAATGAAGCCTCACTGTAATTGTTCAGCGGCATCATACAGACCCATGCCCTGTGTACTTGTACCATTGATGGCCAAGATTTTATCTCCAGGCATAACACCTGCACGATCAGCTGGCCCTCCAACCACAGGAGAAATGACAATAAGATTAGCCGAAACACCATTGCTGGCCATATCAATTCCCACCTCCAAACCTACTCCTGTAAGAGCACCTGTAGTGCCAGACTGCCTTCATAACAAATTGTGGCACATATTAGAAACCACAAGCAAATATAGTACCATAATGTCAGTTCCCTCAAGATTTCCCATATTTCATCGGATTTATAATTGGAAATATTTTTACTATTTTCATTCTGACCAAAATATCGCACACATCATTCTAAAAGAGCATTCCACTTTAATACAAGTATTAATTTATTATTTTAAAACATTTCAAGATCAGGAAATTGATCCTCTACTTACAATAATGTATCTAATGATATTTATTATTGACAAAATCTAATATAAGGGTAAAAAGTACAATAAAAGAATGCACAGTACAAAATGAGTCTCTTGAGTGGAAAATGTGTATACCCGCAAGCTCTTAAACTTTTCTGGTTCCAAAAAACGCGTAAAAGGATCATCCAAAGTTGCAAGCATTTTCCGTATTGCAGCATCTGATTATGTTTTAAACAGGCAGCAAGTTAGAATATAAGTGAAAAATCCAAACAACCAAAGACTAAATGGAAAATGCCACAGAAAATAGAGGAACATTAAGATGCCAAAACAAATACTTCTTCACTTATAAGTTGAAATTAACCTTTTTCTAGATCTGGAGACTTCAATTATCAATATGCTTTTGAAAAACATAATAATTCTATGCAATAAGAACCTCAATTTCCATACTAGCATAACCATTTGGAAACTGGATTACTCACAATAGCACATTCTATCTTTAGAATCCTCTGTTCGACTGTTTCAATGGTCAAAACATTTTTACTTTACCTACCTGGAGTTATATTGGTGTAAGCTTCAATTTCAGCCACTTTGATCCAGCTTGCCAACCAGCAGCCTCACATTGATCCACAGATAGCCAACCACAGTTTCATCTCAGCCACTCTCCAGTCAGTAATTTTCTTTCATCTGGCCAGTTCACCCAATGAAGGAGGGTCTTCAAATATGAGGTAAGCTAACCATTTTTTTATCAAGTGCTTTCATTTAATAGTTTGCAGCATTCTAGTATGGAGCACAGGTCAGACTGGATAAATTGACCACTTTTGACTGTATCTTTGTTCCCCTGCTTCACCTTGGTCATTATCTTCTGCCCCTAGTCCAGTGTAACCCTCCTTGAGGTCTTTCTTTCCACAGTCTAGGAGGGGCACAAATAGGACGGCTTGATTGATGATGTGTGTCCATCTATTGTCCATGTTTTCCATTTTCTGCCCTTTCCCCTTGATCACTTCCCTTCAAGTTGATTGCTTACTGCTCACATTTTGTTGGTTGGCCCCTGTGTACCATGTCTTTAAGGTCCCAGAAACTTGGCTCCAAGAGGTTGAAGCAGCTGAAAGAAAGATTAGAGCCTATATAGGCACACTTAAGGAAAATTTTAAAAAGGAAAAAATGGCTAGGACAAAGTGCAGGTGCATAGACAAAAGCTTAACCTGAGCTCTACCCCCCTCACTAACCCTCACCCAGTTCCTGGCATATCATGATCTATCTAAATAAAATGAACTATTAAAAGTCCCAACCCTGATGAGCAATAAACTACTACATCTTTAAGGGGAATTTGATGCATCTCATTGAAGGTCGTAACCCAACCTATCCATGCACACTCAAGGGGTGGTATAAATAGGACGAGAAAAGGGGTAACTCAGGTCCCACAATTGCTCCCTCTTCACATCATATTACTCAAGGGCATTGTTTGCATAGATGGTACACCACAATGGCATCCTCCATGAAGTCAAACCCTAAATCATTTCACTTTTCACTTGCAGCTTCTGATTCATGGGTCAGCCTAGGAACTGTTCCTCCACTGCCTTGAGGTAGGAACTGTTCCTCCTATTGATAACCTTCCCATACTTAAGTGGGGAAAATAATTTACAAGTCCTAAACTAGAAAGACAATTGAAGGTAAGACTTGTGTGATGTACTTTAATGTCTTGTTTCATTAAATATGGCCCACTCTGATACACTTATGGTTTGAGGCACCTTTGATGTTGACCTCCCTTGATCCATGAGTTGCGTTAGGTGACTGCTTCAGGTCTCTTCAGCCGTCCCTTGAGGGATTAGAGATTGCTTCTTCAGCACCTCAAAGAGGACATCTAGCCCACTTGTGCCTCCACCACAGACCTTCCAAGCAGGTTGTTGCACACTTTTTGAGGGACATTCTGGCTGATGATGATTTCACGGCATAGAGAATGTCATTCTTCTTTTAGCACCTTGGACAATGAGATTCAAAGCTAGGGCATTGCCTACATTTGATGATGTATACAAGACTACAAGATGCCCCCAAGATGACTTTGTACCCTACTTGATGGACATTGCCTCGTGGATGACAATTTGATGGTGACTTTTCAGTGCGGACCGCATTGGAGGGCTTGTGCACATTTTGGATAGAGGATGTTTCCTTGAAAACCATGACATCATCCTTCTAGAGCTTGAACTTGTGACTTACATACCCACTTGCACGACATCATGGAGTTGATCGCCCACTTGATGCTAGTGATGGTTTCTTGAGATACAGCACCTTCTCCTTGATCATGGAGGTGACCCATGATGATTTTCCACCCTTGGAGGCATATCTAACACAATTGGATGACAAAGAAGGAAGGGCTTGACTTGTGCTTGGAGCCTGGAGGATATTCTTGTCAAGGGTCTAGGGTTTGGCATTGATCAATAGAAGCTTTAATAAGAGAAATTTACGAAAGGGGTTTTCCTCTCTAAGAGAGAGAGGTTTTGCCCTGATAGAGAGCCAATATATTGTGTTCTTATTTCTTGTGTTTTGGTAGCAGTTTGATGAAGTAAACACACATTCAATAATAATAAGAGAAGAAGATCAAGCTAACAAGAAAATTGTAAAAGTGTTTCACAAATTGTTATCAAGTTGTGAATCCTAATATACCTAATTGTCCTAGATTCTTCAACATGGTATCAGAGCTAAGGTGACACATCAAGGAAAGGGCATCTCAAGAACACTCATAAGGTGACACATCAAGGAAGGACATCTCAAGTACATCTACAAGGTTGAAGCTTCATGCCAAGAAGTCTCAAATACATCAAGGACAAGAAGGTCTACCATCTACTATCCATCAAAGAAGACTACTAAGCAAGAAGAGAAGCCTTTCATATAAAGGCACCTACAAGAAGATCAAGTCAAAGAAGGACCTACATCAAGCTACACCATCTTCAAGGGAAGAAGCACTATAAGGCAAGCCTCACTCTCCAAGCAAATCTCATCATCAAGCAAGTCCATTTGAAGGAAGCAATTTGAAGATCACCAAGATCCAATAAGGCAAACCATCAAGTCTTTAAGAAGAAAGCAAGACTACTACATCACAAACTCTATCAAGTAATTATATATATGTCCCCTCTTGAACATACCTCGATGTTGTTTTGCAAGGAAAGCAACAAATTGGTTGGGACTACTAACTTCCTTGCATGGAAGAAGAGGACTGGTTTACTTCTCAAGGAGAATGAACTTCTAGACCTCATCAAAGGGAATATCACTACCCATGCTAAGGAACAAACTCAAGCCTTAGCCAAGTACAATAAGGATGAGACAAGAGCTCAAAGGATTCTAATAGAATCTATCAAGGACTCTCTCATTCCTTATGTCTCCAAATTTGAAACTTCAAAAGAAATCTATGATAAACTAATAGAGCTATTCTCGATAAGCACAACTAGAGAAGTGATATCACTACGTAATGATTTGTACAAGATGAAGATATGAAAGGAAGGAATAGCTCTCTACTTCATGAAGATCTCTGAGATGAAGGATCAATTTCGAGAACTAGGAGAAGTCATGTCTGACAAAGAAATGACAAATGTAGTACTCAATGCTCTACTTGAGGATTGGGGCAACTTCACATAAAGCATATATGCCAAGAAGGAAGTTACCCCACTAAGTGAACTTTGGTCTCTATGCAAAATTAAGGAGACTAGACTCAAAGCAAAGGATGATGCGGGATCAAAGGAGCAAGCATTTGCTACCATGGCCAAGAGAAAGGGAAAATTTGGCAAGTTTGGTCCACGAAGATCAAGCAACAGAGATATGTCCAAAGTACAATGCTTTGGCTGTCAAGAATATGGAAACTACAAAAGGGATTGTCCTAAACTTAAGAAGAACTACAACAAGAAGAGAAAAAGAGCAGAAGCTCACATAACTCAATAAGTGAAAGAAGAAGACAAGAAGCAGAAGAAGGAAGATCCTCCAGATCTCTACTGTGACTAAGTCAACTTCTTTACATAAGTCTTCTTTCAAAGTTTTGAGTAGCATAGGAGCATATAGAAATAGGATAGAATGCATGGTTAAGTAGCATCTTCTAGAATATAGGAGCATGATATAGAAATAGCTCAAGATATTCATGTAGGAAGGATGTAGATCAGTGTTGTTAAAAGCGCGATTAAATCGCGCTTTTTTCAAAAAATCGCGAGTTTTTCCCTAGGCCGATTTAATCGCGCTTTTTATAGGAAAAAAGCGGGATAAAAAAAATTTGCCGCTTTTTTGGGAAAAAAAGCGCGCTTTTTTGCCCGCTTTTTTGGGAAAAAAGCGCGGGCTGGCGAGGCAGCGCGATTTTTAATGAAAAATTGAAAAAAAATGAAAAAAATGAATATTTTTGTACCAAACGATTTTTTCCCGTTTTTTTCCGCTTTTTTCCCGATTTTTCCGCTTTTTTCCGCTTCATTCCCCACGCCGATTTAATCCCGCTCGCGCTTTTAACAACATCGATGTAGATAACCTCATCTATGATGAAAGAAAATGATCATGATAAAATCTTAGAAAGGCCTCCATCATCAAAAAGGAAGAAACATTTGCAGGATGAGGGTCTTCAAGATCCTCTGACAGAATTTTCAAAAGAAGGTTCATAAATAAGAGCAAGATGTCTCATGGGAATTCCATTCATGGGATTCAAGAAAGGATGATATGCAGGCAAGAAAAGATGAAGAAAGAAAATTGAAGCAACACCAATCAAGAAGGATCAAACAAATGAAGTTGAGACGATCAAAACCAGAATCAAGATGAGGTATGTATGCATCAATGTTTAGTCATGTCATCATATGTATTATTGAATCATGGGAATAGTTCTAAAGCGTGATCAAGTATAAAGGGATCTCTTTCACTAATAACATGATCGAAGGCATGTATTACAAACCAATGAAGGTCAACATGAAGAAGTACCCTCATAAGGAGTATGTACTAAACAATCTATGAAGAAGCAGATGAAGAAGGAGATCAAAGATATAAGAACACCATGGTCACAAAGAATCATTATCTGACAAGATCCAAGACATCTTCTGAAAGAAAGCATGACAACTCTGACAAAGGAAAAGATCAAAGGACCCTTGACACCCATGAAGACCTTGGAGTTATTAAGATGCAGATAACTGATTCAACTCTACAAAGATGTCATGATGGAAAGCCATCCAACAAAGCACTATTTGATTTTGAAGTAATATCAGGATGAAATCATGAAGGGCTACTAGATCGAAGTATGGGAACAAGTAAGTACAACTAAGCATCCATATGATAAATATTCAGAAGTAGAGTCAAATGATAAAAGAGTAGACAAGATGACGAAAGATCCTGACATACACCAAGAAGGCCACCTTCCACGAAGGAAGAAATGAAATTACAATCTAGGAAGGAAAGTGATCGATGGCAAGTGCCATACCACGAAGAAGTTAAAACAAAGACTTCATGACATCAAAGGAAGAAGGAGATCCAGCAGCTGAAGGACCCATGAAGAAGAAGTTGTTGATGAATGGACAAGTCCCTAGCTAAGAGGGAGTTCTAACTGTGAAAATTCCTAGATCTAACAATCTCAAGAATCCTACTACAACCAACTGAATCTACTTCACCTAGATTGTAAAAAGCATTACAATCTTATTTCAGATTTCTCCTTGAAACATTGAAGTAAATTTGAAGCAGCCTACACCAAATTAATTATGATTCTGAAACATAGAAACTGAGCAAGGAAATAGAAACACATAGGACACCGTTATTTTTGGACAAATGCCCCCGGAAAAACCCAATGCGGGAAAACCGGTGCAGCAGCTCTGAGGGTTTATTATTATTAAGCAGTAGCAAATTTTGAATACATCACTGAATACCTCACAGGGTTATTTAGTTACAGAGAGAAATACTAGCAGAAGCTTTGTGAGTTTACCTCACACAATCACTAAGAAAAGGACCCGTTTGTTCCGGCTGCTGGATGAGGTGCCCCTAGCAAGCCCTACATTATCTCTGTGCTGCCTCTACGTTGTCCCAGTGTCAACCCTTTCAGGCACTGCATCACCCAACTAGGGAATCGATCAGTAGCCCAGAGTCACTACTCTCAGCCTCCCGGTCTCACACCTCGGCTTCTGACTGTTGAAACTGACTCACTGCACCGATTTTCGACTTTCTCTCCCTCCCTCTGCATGGCCCTTCCGGCCATGCGTCAGCCTCTACGTCAAGGCTCCTGGATCACTTTCTGCCTCTCTCTATTGATGATTCTCCGACTGAGAATCTCACTTTCTCTCCGGACGCTATCCCTGCCCCTCTGTTGCAAGAAATCTCCTCAATCGATTTTCCTCCTAAGAACTTCTCACTTCAAAAAATTGATTTCCTTGATCTCTTTGTGTGTCTTCCATGTGAAGCCAAGTAAAGCCATGTGAAGCACCAAATGAAGTGTTAGGTCTTATTAAAGCAGAATACATTTCCAAGTTTGAAAAGTTTCATGAGGATAAGGCTAGGGAGAAGGTTGTCCAAGATGACATTGCAAGGAAGAGGGAATTATTAGAAGCCATGAAAGACAGTGGGTATGATGATTATGAGATTCAAGACTCCTCTTCTATCCCTTCCACCAATGACCCCTCTCACTATGCTCATCCTTCTTTTGGCCAACAATCAAAAGGAACAAAGAGAACAAACATCCAGAGTTATTTCTCATCCTCTGCCAACATTGCCTCTTCCAATCCCACTTCCTCCCAGCCAAGTCGTCAACCCACTTTGGATCAACATTGGAAAAAACAATACAAAGAAACTTCTTATCAATACATTGCTAGATGGTGGTATGATGCAGATATCCTATTTAATGCTACTCGCTCACCTTATTACCAAGCTATGTGGGACTCTGTTATAGCTACAGGAAAAGGCTTCAAAGGCCCAAGTATGCATGACTTGAGGGGAGCTCTTTTGCAAAAAGAGATTTCTTCCATTGATGAGTATTTGGCTAAGTATAAAGATTCATGGCTCAAAACAGGTTGTTCCATCATGTCAAATGGATGGACCGATGGAAAGAACCGCATTATCATTAATTTCCTTATTTCTTGCCCTCAAGGAACCATGTTTTTGAGATCAGTTGATGCATCTGATAAGGTGAAGGACGCAAACCTTCTATTTGAGCTTTTGGATGACATTATTCAGGACGTAGGGGAGCAGAATGTTGTGCAGGTCATCACCGATAATGCCTCAAACTATGTTCATGCTGGAAAGATGCTTGAGTCCAAATATATGACCATATTTTGAACTCCATGTGTTGCACATTGCATAGACCTAATGCTTGAGGACATAGGCAAAGTGAAGTGGGTAAAAAACATTGTAGATCATGCCAAGTGCATTACAAAATACAGTTACAACCACTCATGGGTATTGAGCCTAATGAGGAAAAACACTGGGGGCAAAGAGCGTGTTAGGCCTGCAATTACAAGATTTGCAACTCACTTCCTCACGTTGCAATGTCTGAATGCTCAACATATAAACCTGCAGAAAATGTTTTCTTCTGATGATTGGACTGAATCTCGGTGGACTCATAGACAAGATGGCAAAGACACCAAAAAGAAAGTGTTTCACAATTATTTTTGGAAAAGGTTTGCAGAGCTTATGAAAATTACCAAGCCCCTTGTTAAGGTGCTAAGTATGGTGGATGGGGAAAATTAGCCATGGGCTACATTTATGAGGCTATGAATCAGACAAAGGAGCAAATAGGGCAGCTTACAAGGACAGGTTAGCTAAATATGGCCGTATATAAGAGATCATTGATAACAGATGGAACAATCAACTCCAGCGTCCTATACATGCAGTTGGGTATTATTTGAACCCAAAGTATCATTACAAAGCTCGGCTAGGAGATCTATAGGATGGGAAGGTCAGAGCTGGATTGATTGATTGCTTGGAGCGCATGGTCCCTAGCCATGCAGACCAGTCGGAAATACATGGACAACTTACTCTTTTCAGTATGGTAGTTGGTACCTTTGGCAAAAACTTGGCAAAGATGGCAAGAGATGTGGATCAACCAAGTAAGCAATTCTAATTTCCAATTTGTTTTCTTTTCAAGTTAAATTGTTTACAAATTTAGAATTTAAATTATCTATAAATACTTGTAATTTGTAAATAAGTAATGAAATGAACTAAGTTACTAATTAACGTCTGTTTCTTTGCAACACATTGGTGGGAGTCATTTGGCAGCCAGTGTCCTCAATTGCAAAAGTTTGCAATTAGAGTCCTCAGCCAAACTTGTAGTGCTTCAAGTGAAAATTTCTGAATTTACACATCAGAAATCCTACTGTAATCACTAGTTTATCATCTCCTACTTGTTTTTACATTCAACAAGTTATTTATTTAAATAGCGATGAAAACACAGTTGCAGACTACACATACATACAGATCATGAACTGAAATCGAACGAGACAAATACACAAGGGACACCATTATTTTTGGACAATCGTCCCTCGAAAAACCCAATTCGGGAAAATCAGTGCAGCGTATAGAGGGTTTGTATTATCAAGCAAGCAGAATCTAAGCACAACAGGTTGCCTCTCACACCAGCTAACCTTATAGAGAAATCACGGCAACAAGAAATACATACGAGGGTTTACCTCGCTCCCCAAGTCATAGTTGATCCAACGAGTGATCTGAACCTCTCGGCAAACACTGTGAAGTCCCTACGCAATCACTGCATGGGCCAGCATCTTGCCTCTAGAAGACTGTGTCACCCTTTCTACTGGATCGATTTGTTGAGTGAAGTCTATCGTTTAGCCCACCCAACTCAAAACCTGGCTTCCTCAGCGAAATCTCAGACTACTAACGAATACTCAGCACTGCCACTGCAAAAGACCCTCTGTAGAGCCTCTAACTTACACCTCATCATCCACTATTACCTACTATTTTTCATCACTTACCTCTCTCTTTCGCCTCATTTTCCATGTAAAACCACCCAGATCATTACATTAGATGTCATTAAGCATGATCAAGTGAGCTTTGCTAATGTGTGACTGTTTTGTTTAGATTTTGACATATTTGCAGGCATTCCGCAGCCTTCTGCTGATTCCGCAGCCTTTTTGTTAATCTCAAGGTTCCACGTGTCATTTTGCCAAATGAGCCACATGGGCACTTAGGTATCAAGGTGCTCGAGGTTCCTGTGCTATTTGTTCAGCCATCCACGTCATCTGTACCTCCGATCAACAAGGGTCAAGTTCCGGTCAACAAAGGCAGCTTAACGGTGATGCGTAAGCTGTTGGGTCACGTCAGCTCAAACGGTGACTTGTCCGTGTTACGCAGGTTGTGGGGGACATAATCCAACTCTGGATTCAATGCCCATAACGACTAGGACCTCCAGCTCATTCACGCAGGCTTATGACGTGTTAATGAAACTTAAATACGCATGACAGTTTGTTTATTTTCAGTTTTAGCAGCACGCATTAGGATATCTTTCAGATGCCTATAAATACTTGCATCTGCGTACGCTTATGTTAAATTTTAATTGCTGTGTTTTTACGAACTTATTATAATTTTCGTGCATTCCCAAGACTCTGTTTTAATAGTGTTGTTCTAGCACTCTTGACTGTGATTTTCTGCACATGGAGTAATAGAAGCAGTGCTGTTTTGAAGCTTTCAATACCTTGTTCTTTGGGTTATATGAATGGAGGGCCCCTGTTCATGTTAGCCTTGTATAGTATTTTATGTTCAGCATTTCCTTATTTCCATTCAGCATTTCCTTTTCTTGACACATGTACAGCATAATTTACTTTCATGTTATTTCATTTCCAGCCTTTATTTTAAGCTGATCAGCATTGTTCTTTTGCAGGTTTTTAACCCGGGATTGCTTGTGTGTTTATGTATTTTCTTTATATCTAGTGGTAGTTTTAGTTGACAGATTCAAAGTTGCTGCCTTTACTTTATTTTCATAGCTGATTTTTAGTTTTATTTCTCAATTCTGTTTGCCAACATATGAATGGTCTCTTTATTATAGATTGTCTATCTTCTTGAGATCAGAATACTAATAACTTGCAGCCAGCTTTGGGGTACTTTTTAGAATAATCTTTAAACTATTTTCTAATCGTGTCTTACACAGTACTATGTGTTAGAGGCAGAGAGTTACAAAGAGCAAAACATTATAACTAGTCTTTAAAGTAGATTTTTCTCATTTTTATCATTTCTCAGACTTACCTTTAGCTACTTCTTAATCGTGTCTTACACAGTACTATGTGTTAGAGGCAGAGAGTTAGGAAGAGATAAACATTATCATTGGTCTTTTAAGTGATTTTCTTACTTTTTATTTGCAGCAGCATGAATGGTGTCTAATGCCATTAGAAAGTGGTTCTTTGTTTTCAGTTCATTTTAATTCATTTATTTCCTTCAAGTTTTCCTTTTCAGCAAGTAGTTAGAAATCACTAATCACACCCCTTCACTCATCTAGAATTCGCTTTACACACACCATCACTCATTTGTTTATAAATACATCACTCCATCTTAGGAAGATAAATTAATCACAAACAACACCCCAAATGACAAAAAGCTTTAAGAGTTTGCTTAAGTACATATAGTACACCTTCACTTCATCAGCTTACGAGCCCCGGGTTGACAATTAATGACATCAATTTAGGAACACTAAATTGACTAAACATTTTGGCGCCGTTGCCGGGAAAGTGAAATTAAGTAGCCATATTCTTAGAAAAAAAAAAAAAATAAAATTTCAAGGAAAGAAGTTGATAACCTATCAAAGTATGCTCTCCTCTTGCACCGCAAAGTGATCTGGAGGATCAGAAAGAGAAAGTTATTGATTTAGTAGTTTCTTGAGTATGCTCTCTTCTTGCACCTAGAGTGAACTGGAAGATCAAAAAAAGAACTATTAACATGAATTGAAGAAAATAAAAAAAAATGACATGCATAGAGCTAGAGATTCTAGAGGAAGGTTTTTAGCTAGAGTTCAAGGTTCAATTTTTACAAGTCCATCTGCTCCAAGGGATAGACAAGAGACACCACCCTTATCTCCAACCGATACTCCTAGTCCTAGAGTTCCTGGAATTCAAGAGCCAAGAGTTGACTCTCCTACACCTTCTATTGAATTTGAACTAGGAGGAGACTCTTCCCTTTCTCCTACGGAAAGACCAATTGTAATTGAGGAAGTAGAATCATCTGAGGAAGAAGGAGAGATCTTTTCTCGTTCACCTTTTGTAGAAGAACCAGAAGATTTTGAAAACTCTAGGAGAACCATCATGGCAGATGAAGAAGTAGGAGGTAG